>JAOVVB010055445.1:0-14540 GCA_028570985.1 Heterobranchus longifilis
TTCCAAACTCTGAGCCAGAAATCTCCACTTCAGTTACACCAAACTTTCCAGTTTCATTCCGATCTATATTCTTTAGGTTTTTTGGGTTTTTTTTTTTTAACATAGGGGTTTGTTCATATATCATTCATAACCTGATTTATAGAACATTGATTTTATTCCTAAAACATGGCAAAATTGTATTTGTTTTTCTTTGGCTGTTGACAGTATTTTCTGATTTACTGATAAAAAGAGATATCCAAACTTCCCTCTGTGATAATGCCTCATTTGCATATTTAAACATAACATTTCAGAAAATGTGTAACACAAAAAATAATTGTGTGAATGTGAGTAATCAACTGTAGAAGTTTCATGGTGATATACCTGTAGTGTCTCCCCTAAAGTCTTGAAATATGGCACAGAATACTTTGGGTAAGTATCTAATAGTAGGGCCTACAAATCACACTTGTATCAATAGTCAAAGTTTGAATTTTTGATTAGGAAAAAAATGCAAACATTGTGTTTATTAAATGTTTACGGATGACATTTTTTACACTGCATGTGTGCATATTTTTGATATTCAACTTGTTATGAGTTCATAGATACTTGATTGTGCTCATAGACAGTATAAAATTATTTATTTATTATTTAAGTTTTTTTTTTTTTACTGTCTATGGTTGACCTTTTAAATTGTGATTTTATTAAAATATGTATTTATTATTTAAGTTGTTTTTTGTATTGTCTATGGTTGAGCTTTTAAATTGTGATTTCATTAAAATATGTATTTATTATTTGAGATTTTTGTTTTTTTACTGTCTATGGTTGAGCTTTTAAATAGTGCGCGCTCCCGCGAGGTGCATGCAGATCTCGGCGGGCATGCACAACTCGGCACAACACCGGGCAGCCGCGACAGCAAAACAAACGTACGCGGATACAGCGCTGGGAGTGGCCAGCCAATCGGATTGGACAACAGGATGTGAGTTGAGCTGTTTTGGGGTGAGGCGGTGCGTTCTGGGGGTGCACAACTTTCTGCGTGTTTGCGCAGTTTTCGCAGCGCTCCATACATTCTGGATAAACCGAAACACTGCGTTTTAAAATCCGGCGAGGCTCGCGAGCAACGTGTTCAAATCAGCGGAAATACCAGAGCAGGCCGCTGCACGGCACAGTTTCCACACGCTCGCCGTCTCATGTGTGGGTTTACTCGTTGGTTGATGCGGGGGAGAAAGTTGTGGACATTTTTTTTCTCTCTCCTGAAGTGCACGGTTTCACGGATACAGTGTGCAACATTGTAACTGCAGCGTTTAATGAGCCTCTCCTCTCCTCCACCCTGTCCGGACTTTGGATTATGTGTTCGTGGGATTGTAAAGTCGCCTGTTCGCCATATTGTGCGCTGTGAAACTCGAGGGAAAGTTGTCAGAGAGAGTTATGACATTTGCTGCGCACGATCCCTTCATGGAGCTGCATGCAGTCGACTTTGATCGAAACCAAAGTGACTCCATGGAGCTGGCCATGGAGAGCTCCGTGCACCATTGATAAGGTATATACACTGTGTTTAACTCGTGCTCACTAATCTGCACTAACAGCTCTTCCTTGTTGCTGATTTTTTTTTAAAAACATAACATCACTGGCTATCGCTCGGGTGATTGCACGAGCCCCTTCGTTTCCTGTATTTCTTGTTATGCCAAATGGCAGCTACACAGTAGGCGCCTCCTTGCTGCTGCTGGCCAAAACTTCTTCAGTTTATAACGTCCTGTCTGCACGCACCAATATCGACATATAGGTTTTTTTTTTGCCAATCCAGCGCTTAAACATCACATACTCTCTGGCTGATTTCCACTCTTTCACTGACTGGGCTATTTGCTCGCGTATAGGCCTCAATTTCCTCTTTGCTGCATTGGCTGCGAGAGAAAACTTTGTGTGCTTGTCAAAAATAAAGTGTCTTTAACAGCCTCTTTTTCTCTCACAAGGTCCGGCACCAGAAATTAAGAAAGGATGAGAAGAAAGTTCAGCAAACCTCAGATTTGATTCTGGAAAAGGAGGGTTGCATTGCTCCCCACCCTGCACTTTCCTTTGGGATTTATATTTCCTCCCAAATACCTCCTGTATACACAATCAAACAAAGAATTCCAACGCCGCAGAGGCAGTGAAAGCACACTACAGAGACAGGAACATTTTTTTTTTTTGCACGCTCAGAGATCAAGATTGAGAGCTCCGACTCCAACATTACCTTTATAATATTACTATGAGTCTTCCTCCTCAAGTTAATACCGACAAGAGCGGCAAGCATCGGGCTGCGGCCATGAAAGAGCCAGTGCAGCATTCAGGGGAGGTTTATTATGGTATGGGACGTCCGGCTTTAGAGTCGAACCACAGTGACTCTGCCAGCAGCTCTGGTGTTTACAACCCCGAGAAAGGGCCCCAAAATCTACCGCACTATCAACAGGCTGCTCCAGTAAAGTGGATGCACCAGGACTCCGTGCAGGCCCCCGGCTGGTCTCAGGAAGCTCCTGCTCCGGCCTGGGGGCAGAACTTTGGCCCCTACATGGGCGGAGTGAACGTCAGGGGTCAGATGGCGTTCCACAAAGGAGTCCACGAGGGCGTAGCTCTGCCCATGGCGGGAGAAAATCCGCTGCCGGGACCCGTTGAGGTTTACAGAGATGCCACCCAGGCTCAAGCTCAGGGGAGGGGGCTCGAGTGGGAGCAGCACGCGGCGGCCGCAATGCACCAGGCTCAGCTGCAGGCGTATCAGCACGCCCACAAGGGCGTGGAGCGCCAGGGTCAGCCCCACGTGCCCGCTCACACTTTGCAGGGGTCTATGCTGCAGCCCTTCCAGACTACGTTTAGGCCCAGTAAGCAACAGTTTTCATCAGGTTATTACTCTGTTTTTCCAGGCAACAAGGGCATGCCGGGCCTGGCGTACGGCGAGCAGCCTAAAACGCAACAACAGCTGCTACACCAGATGCAGCAGCAGCAACAAATGCATCACCATCACCAGCAGCAGCAGCAGCAGCAGCAGCAGCAACAGCAGCAGTTGCAGCAGCAGCAGCAGCAGCAGCATCACCTTCAGTTGCAACAGCAGCAACATTTGCAGCAACAGCAGCAAATCCAACAGCATCAAATGCAACAGCAACAACTGCAGCAAATGCAGCAACAATATCACCAGCAACAGATACAGGAGCGACAGCAACAAATTCAGCAAATGCAACAGCAGCAAGTGCAGCAACAAAATGTGCCACAGCAAGAAACGACACAAGCACAGGCGCAACCAAAACAGCAACAAACGCAAAACTTTGTGACTTTTCAGCCTCCTGAAAAACCCGGTCCACCTGACGCGGCGCCTAAAAAGGAGGATGTCCCGTCAGTGGCGCCGCAGCAGGAACCAGAGGCTCAAAACCGCGTTGCATCATCCGTACCTGATACTTGCCCCGAAAAGGGCGCCACAAATCCCGCAGATCCTTCAGATGCACCGCTGGCCGCCCCTCGGCGCTCGCGTCGCCTTTCCAGAGACGGACAGTCCCCGCTGGGTCCGCCTTCGACAAACATCTGGTCCCAAGCATCCAAAGAGCCTCCACCGTCGCAGAACGGCGTAGCGGGCGCTCAGGCTGTGAGAGGAGGGGACCTGACAACAGGAGGGGTCATCCGGAGGAGAAGGAGGGCGTCCAAGGAGATCAACTTGGAGACTCTGGCCCAGAAGGCGTCAGAAATGGAGAACCTGCCTGCTAAAATGGTCAAGGTTAAAAAAAAAAAAATCACTCATTACATTACTTATTTATGGCAATTTTACAGCAAAACAGCCATTTAAAGGTTCCATATTGTACAAAGTGAGATTTCCATTATAAAGCAGGTCTAGGTGCTGTATAAATACTGTGAAAGTATCAAAACGCCCAATCCACAGAGAAATGCTCACAGCGCGTATTCAGAAACTGTGCCTTTAAACGAGCCGTCAGGACTTCTGTATGGTTGTGATGTCACAACTACACTATATTGTTATGTTATTATATAGGGAGAAAGTGCCATTACAGTCGTTCCCCGGCTGCAGTGGCGGTGCAGAGATGCGGAAGACCCAGAAACGCTTTTTTGGGAGGGGGGGCTTAAAGAGACAGGCGCTAAAATGGAGCGTTCCAGACAGAGGGTGAATACAGGTATATTCAGACAGACAATATAAGAAAAATAATGTGTTTTTTAACATTAAACACATTCTAGTAGAAACCCAAAATACAAGCATTAACCTGAAAACGAGCAGAATATGTCCCCTTTAACTGCTTTAAGCCCAGTTTAGTTAAGGGAGAAAGGCAGCTAATCTGTGCATGCAAGAACAAATTTTCTCATCTGGCAAAGCTGGTGAGCAGCTGCACAAAGAGGAAGAACCCTGTTTCTATGCAGAACTTCCCTGTGGTTTACAAAATCGTTTTCTTAGGTCTATTAACTTGTTTCCTACAGCTGTTGAGCCTGAGCGGGCTGTTTACCAAGCGTGCACAGTCATACTATACAGGACACTGTCATGCACCAGATACTGGTGCAACCTGAAAAACAGCAATTATGGATTTGAAAGATGAAAGATTGCTCTCATTTTAAGAAAGATGATACACTTAATGCTGCTATTCAGGATTTATGATGTTTACATTCTAAGTAGCACACCCACTGGAACCGGCTTCTTTATTTTCTCTTGAGCAGAAAGACACTTCAGCACAACAACTAGTTAAACTCGAGTTTTAGTCTGTTTTTTGTTTGTTTTTTTAAAGCACAGGGACGTTTCTTCCTCAGGGGGTTGTATCAGGCTTGTGGTAGGGTTTTTGTGCAGAGTGTGCATGATGGGAAGTACAGTTGGGGCAGCTGCATGTCTGCACACCTCCACATTCCTTCCCAGTCATTCAGCAGAGCTAGGGAGGGGCAGCGCTGTCAGCCTGCACAGCTCCACACACACCTATACTCCCCAACACACACCAAACAGGTTCAATATTGCTGTTCGCAACCCAGAGCTGGTGCATTGTGGTTAACAAGCTGCACGTCTGTGGGTTAGGAGATGAGATTCTGATGTCTGACTTTTACCTTTGCCTGAAAATCATATAAGTTTCACTGCCACCAGTAGACATTTTTATCAGCTTAACCAGACATACCAGAAAGGTGCGCTCTGAATACTACGGAAACATGTAGCAATAAAACAACTGTTCATTTAATTAAAAAAGAAAAGAAAAAGTGTAATCCTTATGTTACCTTTGACAGAGGCAGTGCTCCAGATTTTCTGATTTTTTTTCAAACCTGTAGTAGTTAAAAATCAGTAAATTTATTGGTCAACTAATCGGTCATTTTGGTCTTGGTCGACTAAGATTTCTTTAGTCGATTAGTCGTTTTTTATGCTTTTTTCATGCTGAATGACTTATTTCTAAGAAACGTCTGAACACATCTCTGGTAAACATAAGATTTAAAGTGGTGTTTTTGCATGATTCTTTGTGGAGAAACTCAGTTTTACAGATTTGTCGATTAAATCGACTAATCGATTATTCAACAAAATCGTATGTCGACTAAGAATTTCTTTAAATCGAGGACGGCCCTGACTTTTTGCTCAATAAACGCAACATTTAAAGTGGTCACTAATTAGCTATTGGTTCAACAATTTTGATAATCGATTTATCGTTTCAGTTATTTAATCAATCAAATATGCCAAATTTTCGCATAAATGTTAAATGTTACAATTTGCTGGTTTTCTCAGTTTTATATCATTTTAAATTGAAAATATTTGGGTAACAAGACAATAGTAAAGGTCTTGCTATTTGTGTAATAACCATTTTTCAAGCTTTTTGGATTTTTCACAGACTAAACGATTAATTAAAAAAAAAAAAAAATACAATCTTAAATTGCAGTCTTAATATAATTTATTATAAAATACAATATATGTATTTATTAATTCAGGAAGAAACGTAATTAATGTTGTAATAATAATACATCAGACATATATAGCGCTTTTCAGAGTTCTTAAAGACGTTTTACATACTGTAGGATTAAAAAAGAGGATTAAAAAAGACAAAAAGATAAAAAAAATATTGGAATAATGTAGCTGATTTGAAAACAAATCTTATTCTCACACCATCTCCCTCTTTTTATATCTCTTTTCTATTTTCCCGTTTTTTCCTCCCAATCTCCCCGTTACTTTCTCTTTCCCGTCTCTCGTCATCTCTCCGCCTCTTTGCTTTGGTGCCTCAGCAGGAAGACGGTTCTGCAGGCAGACAGGCCACTATTGTGCCTCTGGTCATCCCCGTGTCAGTGCCCGTGCACAGGAGTCAAACAGATCCTCTGGGAGGCTGGACTCAGGGACGACTCGGCCCGGGTGAGCGGCCCGCAGGACAGTCCGATCGCAAACCTTCTGTCATCGTGGCTCGCCGGCGATCACTCAGAAACTCCATGACCGACAGTTTTGGCCAGGTTAGTATTGTAAGGAGACGACTTTAGCATTGCTTTGATTGTTGGGTTTATTATTGATGTCCCTAAATTTTACTTAAAGGTCCAGTGTGTAGTTTTTAGCTGCCTGACTTGGCAAAAATTTAATATAATATTCATTTGTATTTTTTTAATTATCATATAATCCCATCAAAATGAGAATTATTGTGTTTTTATTACCTTAGAATGAGCTGTTTTTATCTACATGGGGAGTGGGTCTCCCTCCATCTTGCAGCTACAGGAGCCCAGAACGGACAAACCTGTCTCTAGAACAGGCCTTTTGCGTTTTTAGTGAGTGGGATAGTGTTTCAGTCGGTTTCAGTCTAGAATCTCACCACTAGATGCTGCTAAAAACGACACACTGTACCTTTAAGGGTCACCTTCAAAATTACCATTTGTATAGCAATTACTCGCCCTGTGTTAACTTGAGTTCTTGAATAAAACTGTTCTCGCATGCCTCCACGGTGAACAGATCATCAATAAAAAGAGAAATCCTTGCACTACTAGTCCGTGCGAGTCCGGACGAGTAGTGCGCATGCGCAAGAGGGAGACTGTGTGTAAGTTTTGTAAATAGTAAGGTTTTAGAGAAAATGCATGTGCTGGGTTAGAAATAAGCACCAATGCTGGTAAAATATGCAAGTGGCTGCTAGATTTTCTTCACTCACCAGCCTAAAAAAAAAAAATGGTAATCTATAGAGTGGCTGCTAGATACTGGAATTCACCAGCCACAGTGGCAGGTGGACAAAAAAAGTCCAACCCTGAGTATACGACTGGATAAATTAAACTTGAATTATACTGCACGAGTTGTGCACTGCACAGATGTTTTGATATAGTTATATATAGAGGCATGCAAGAATTCCAGGTATCACAGGATGAGTAATTGATATATTGATCAATTTGAAGGTGAAGTATTCCTTTAAGTACAGTACTTGAGTAATTGTACTTGTACGTTGTGATTGTCAGATCGGAGCCTATACAAAAGTCATGGTTATAGATGTTTAATCAGACTCGGACCACATTATGGAACTACCTCGAGACCCCCTTGAGATGCAGGTCTGTGGTGAACTTGCCGTGTTAAGTTCTCGAGTACAAGTATCACAGAAGGCAGCCTTTGAGATTTTAGCCCAGTTTGTGGCGATGATAATGGGACTCATTAACTCACTGCACTACGTGTGTCATGGTTATTAAGAAAGTAATTTAGGAAGAAATATGAGAGGAATGTGACAGTGTTTTGGGGATAAAGGTAAGACCAATGACAGCCCAGAAAGTGGTGCTTTTGGTCCAATCAGATGTGCAAAGAAGAGTGCATGTTAATCTTCTGTCTAGTAAAATTCATGGTTGATATGGCGACAGCAAACACTTCTTGAGCAGCTACTGTGTCAGAAATTCACCAGAAGATCAAGTGGTGTATCACTTTACAGCACAAACAAACTCAAGTTGTTTTAACAAAGAACTCAATAATATTTGCAACTGTCATCTGATTACATGCCATGCACAGAGACAGTAGTTTTCCACACAACAATGGGCTCAGTAAAGTAGGTAACCTCGCCTGCAGCTCTTCATCTAACAGAGGGCCGGGTGTTTCATTACTCCCTGCAGTATTTAAACCTGATCCGCTGTGAAAAGTTGCAGAGAACGAGCAGACAGAACTCCATAACTTTTTACATAATAATTGATTATGGGGACGTAAAGCCGGCGAATTCGAGAGCAGACCATGGCCAGTGATCATATGTATTGATTTAGGACTAGTGGTCGACCGATATGGGTTTTTCAATGGCCGATGCCGATAATTAGAGAGCAGGATGGCTGATGGCCAATTTATAATGTAGATTTTGTTTTTTCAACTAAAGAAATTCTTAGTCGACTAACACTCATACGATTTTGTCGACTAATCGATTCGTTGATTTAATAGACCGAGTTTCTCCACAAAGAGCACCACTTTAAATCTTGTTTTTACGAGATGTGCTCACAGGTTTCTTGGAAATACGTTATTTAGCATGAAAAAAGCATAAAAAATGACTAATTGACTAAAGAAATCTTAGTTGACTAAGACCAAAACGGCCGATTAGTGGACTAAGTTAATGAAATAGCCTACAACAATTTAAAAATAACATTTATTTAACACTTATTCAGCAGATAGCAGCATGTCTTTGTTAATGTCATGAATCGGGACCTGGATTTCTGTGTCCACACTACTCTGGAAAATATCTGATCTGTGTCACACATGAGAGCAAAAAAATGTGGGCCACATTTGGCTGTAACGTGAACGCAGCCTTACAGCAAACGCCTACAAGTACATCATGCTCAGGTGCAGCAGAACATTTTAACTTTTCATGAGACTGACATCAAAGAAAACAAAGTAAAGGTTTGATCAAACCCTCAATCTTCTGTCTAGGACGGGGAAAACGATCCAGGGCCGGACGAGGATGGAAAATCCAAATTTAAGCGGCGACCTCGTCCCGAGCCTCTCATCATCCCTCCGCACAAACCTTCTACCTTCATCCCTCCATCCCTCTACTCCAGCATCACCACCTACCAGAGCAACCTGCGCTCTCCGGTCCGCCTGCCGGACAACCCCCTCACCCTGCCCCCGTACACGCCTCCACCCATCCTGTCTCCTGTGCGCGAGGGCTCGGGACTCTACTTCTCCACCTTCCTGACCAACATCGCCGTTAGCAACCAAATCCTGCCGCCGCCGCCTACGCCCAAATCTGCCACGCGCAGTCTGCTGCGCTCCAGTAAGTCTCAGTTGTTGCTTCCATGAGTATGATCTGAGATAAGTTCTACAAATGAGGGGTTCTCAGATAATGTCTAAAAAGGAGATTTATTTTTGTATTTGCAGCAAGTTCAGACATCACACCTCCTGTTCTGCCTTTGATCACTGATGCCACACCTGCTAGCCTTGAACCGTAAGTACAGTCACCTAAACAGTCTGTCAATCTATAGAACCAATCACACTGTTTGTTTACAATAACTTCTGGATAGAAAAAACACCATACGTACAATGCTCTACTTGCACAATGTGGTGTGACGTCCAGCTTTACTGTTCTCCTTCATCCTTAAGTTTGTTACTTCGCTTTTCACAGTTGTACATATTACATTAATTACCGCTCATTTTTGTATATAGTGTTTTTAGCATTTTTGATCACTATTAAAGACATTGAGGTGATTATTAGAATGAGGTTAGCCAGTCAGCTAGCCTAGCTGGCTTCTAAAATAAAGAAAAGAAAAGAGGAGAGCGTTCAGCTCTACAGAGTTTTGCTTAGTTTTTCTTTGCTCTTCATTGGCTAAATTCTTCTTTCATTTTTGGCAGTTCTTCCAAGCACAGAGTGTAACAAGACTAGGTGTAAACCTAGTGTGTGGCTGGACCATGACCGTTGTGTGGCCACATTGTTACTGGGATAGTCAGCTGTGGTGTCTATAATGTGAATTCCTGGATATTAAATGTAAATATCCAACAGCCAATGGAGAAGCTGCAACTCCAGTGACATCATCATCCACTCACTCAGCAATGGACAGACGTTCCCATTTATAGGGCTGGTCCCCGGCGCTGTTGCGGTCCAGCCAAAAAAGAGCCATAGCGACTTAACGTTAGCTAAGCTGTGAAAATCAGGCTAACGTTACACTGAGTGACTAGCTAACGTCGCTAATGGTTATCTAAGACACTAAAGTGATTATCAAAAACACTATATAGAAAAAATAATGGTAAATATGATTAACAAAGTGTGCAAAGTGATGTAACGCTAACTAACTTACGGTGTCACCTTGTGTGAGCGCTGTGTGTAAATTTATGGCGCCCGGCCTCCCTCTGTGGTCGGACCACCATATTTAACTATATATCTTTAAACGGCACAGTTACGGCTGAAAATAACAACAGAAGTAAACAAGCTTGCAGATTTCACATATCTCCGCAATTCAAATCAACTGCTAGTTGTCTAGTCGGAAGTGATTGTTGTTATCTGGCCCCAACTTCTTCTTTTATCAGAAATGTCCTTGTATCACCAGAACTTTTTTTATTTATGTTTTTACTTGTTCAGTCGTATCAACATCGGGCAGAAGTACCAGGCCGAGATTCCAGAGTTACAGGATCAACCTTCCTCTCAGTTTGACCAGCACAAGGCTGACCTGGTTTGGATCCCTCTGGATGACTCCCGCCTCAAACACGGTGAGCAGCTCGCATCGCCACTGATCGTTATTAGGGCCGAACGATTGTATGTATCGAAAATGCAACATGGACGAGCGCAATAACCAAATAACACGAGGCACAATATTTGTTAAAGGCAAAATATGTCAAAATACTAGTTTACAATGGAAAGGGGAAGCGCTGCCTGGCTCCGGCTGCTCCGACAGGTGCAGGCGAAGATACAAAAATAAAATCCAGGAATTTCTGGATTTTATTTTTATGTCAAAATACCATTCTAGCCAGGTCGATACTCATTGGTCTTTTTTTGCCATGCTCGAGTTTTAAAATAAAATAACTGATTAAGATAGTTTTTTGCATTTACACAATTTTTAGCAAACAAATTCCTGGATTTTATGTCAAAATACCATTCTGATTGAATTATTGTGGTGCTGCAGAGATGTCCCAGTCTACAAATTTTTTTTCTACAAAAAAATCTTTGTTTGGTACAGATCCTTGCAAAAAAAAATTAAAAAATTACACCATGATCATTTTGATATATTTTTGAAATGAGAATGATCATTCCCTCTCGTGACTCATATCAGTCAAAATAAAGGCAATTAGATATTTTTTCCAAATCGTTCAGCCGTACTTTTCTTCGTGTGAGTTTGTCACCATCTCTTCCACGCTAATTCTTTCAAACTGTGTTTAATTTTGTCTTTTTTTTCTGCAGTGGTGGATTTGATGAACATGGCGTGCTGCAGTGTGCTGCGGGGCGGAGGAACCAACCAGGAGCTGGTTTTACATTGTTTACATGAATGTGGAGGAGATTTCCTTGTGAGTATAGTGACTCATGATCACCCGCCCTGCTTACTGCTGTTCAGTTGGCAGGACGACTTTTTGATTAAATCCAATTCCTATAATTTGACAGCAATGGAATTTGTCAGAATTTAGAAAAAGTAATCGTATGTGACTTTCGCTGCAATTTCATACTTGTTGCTGTTCCACTAGTTTTATAATGTTTTATATCTGAAGCACTCAAATGAGGAGCAGTGACCTTGTTAAAGAGCGGTTTGCTCACTGTGATTATTCATGTTGATTTGAAGGAAACGCTGGGACGTTTGATGCTGCAGGACCCAGTTTTCCCAAAAGGTCATCACCTGGAAGGTTATCACTACTCAGGTGAGCTCTGACATTTACAGCAACATAAAAGCTGTTTAATGCAAATCACTTCAATAAACTCTCACAGATTTCCCTGGGCTGCGGTCTTATAGTAAAAAAAAAAAAGACATCCTATTTTCCTAACCAGTTTTCTTTGACCGTGATGGAAAATGTGATGGAAGGAGAATTCAGAAGGACTTAGGAAAAGATAACCCCGGTGCTGAGAGAGTCCGACTGCACTTACACTCAGTACACTTACACTCGCAGATGTTACTGACGTGGGTCTGCCGTGGTGAAACTACAATCTTAGATATCTTAGATACTTCGACCCGTCGTTCTTAGCATGTTATTTCATGCAGGCTATATAAACGTGGACAACTCTGTGAAAAATATGACTTCATAACCAAGGTTGGAATTTGAATTTAAAAAAGGCGTACATGCTACCAGTCACAAAAGTGAAACCAGATAGTTGTCACTAGGGCTGAACGATTTAGAAAAAATATCTAATTGCGATTATTTTGACTGATACTGCATTTGCGATATGATTTTGGATAGAAGATATAAGAAGGATAAGAAGGAATTATAATTTTTGCATCATTATTCTCATTCTCATGTTTACAGAGCCTTGAAAGGCAAGCAAGTTATTATTTTTTTTCCAGGATCTTTTTTTTTGTCCATCTGTGAAAAAAGGTGATTTTTAAAATTTTATTTTTTAGAAATCTTTTAGAAATGTTCACCTGTTTTCACAGATGAAAAAAAAAGATTTAAAAAAATGTACCTGTCAAAAAAGTCCTGCTTGCCTCTCAGGGCTTATTTACATTTTCATTCAAAAATATATAAAATGATCATGGTGTAATTTTTAAAATGTTTTTGTTTTGCGTGGATCTGTACCAAACAAATATATTTTATTTACACGATGTGTAGGCCGGGACATCTCTGCACCACCATATTTAACTTAAAATGGTATTTTGACACGTATTTCCAATTTAACAAATATTGCACCACCTGCGATTTGAAAATTGCAGTAGACAATATTGCGATTTCGATAAAATTCTGATTAATTGTTCAGCCCGAGTTGTCACATTGAGAATGGTTGCTCACGCTCATCCTACATTGTGTAGTGAATAATTGTGTGTTGTATTGTTTGTTGTTTTAGGGACTACAGATGGAAATTAGCTTCTTGCTAAATCTGGTGCACACATCTTCTCATGAAATTAGATTGATGTCCGTGTACGCTGTCCTTTCTATAAACTAATAAACTAAATAAATTAAATTAAATAAACTCCTGTCCACTCATATTCATGGACATGAACAGGATTCCTCCGCATCCTGGAAAACCTGAACATTTACAGATGTGTTTTCCAGTCACGGAAACACCTGGAAATTGATTAAAATGACCAAAATATCCTGGAAATAATTTCTGTTGTCCTGGAAAAAAATTCAAATTGTATTTTATCCCCTCACACCTCACGTAACCCTAGGTGTGTATTTTGTTTGAAACTCGACTTGTTGGTCAGATAAGCTGCAGGATGTGACGCAAAGCGGAACGCTCCCTTCTCGTGTCGGCTCCCGTGTCCGTCGATCTGCGGAGCGTAACGGACTTCGCAGCGATCTTATCAGCGTCAAGCTTATATTATAATAAACCTGCTTTAAAAAAGGAGGAATAAAACTAGGGTTATGAATCGATACAAGGCCTGCCTTACCGGTAAATTATATGACTGTTTGTGAGCAAGTGCTGTCTTGTATTTTCTAGAAAAAAACTCACGGAAATGTCCTGGAAAACGATTTCTTAAAAAGAGCAGGATGAGTATGACGTGTAATTGTGAAATTTATGCAAGATGGGCAGATTGTTTGTTTTCGTGAACGGCCGAATGGTGCATCGTTTTAAATGTTTCTGCCCTAAAGGGACGGCATTATCTCCTTTCCTCTCGTAAAGGAAGGTCCAGTGTATCCGGAAGCACTGCAGCACCTTTTCCTTATCGTTCAGAGAATTCGACCAGCTCGTGTCATGCCTGCAGCTTTAGACACTTCCGGGGGCCTTCGCAAGCATTAAGACTATTTTGACCGCAGCCTTTGTCTCTCTTCATCTTCCGCCTTCTGTTTGTGATTTCCTAACCTCCCTTTTTCAAGTTTCCTCATTCTCTCGTGAAAAGGAAGCACACATTCAATTTGGTCTGATTCACTCACAGGCTCCGACTGCTGGACTGCAGAAGAGAAGCGCTACTTCAATAAGGGGATCTCTGCCTACAGGAAGGACTTCTTTATGGTGCAGAAACTGGTACGCTCGTTCATTTTAGTTAGTTAGTTTAACAACTAACAGTCTAACAACATGAATTACAAGTAAGACAACCGTAAAAAAAACAGTAAAAACACCGTTAATTTATTTATTATTAATACAAAGTTTTACCCTGCAGCATCAGCGATTATGAATCAATGTAAATAAATCTAAAATACAATTTAAATTTGATTAAATGTGCTCTGTGTAGCATTTCAACACCAATAAATCATTAGCGCATTAATTACGAGGCTTTAGTATAATTGCTTTAAACAAACAAGTCCATCAAAGTGCAGATTTTCAGCCGTTGCTCTCCGATACGAGGCCAGATTCTGATGTAATGGAAAATGTCCTTTTCTTTCATCACAAAAAAACTGAATGAGTTTCAAATGTGGGGAAAAAAAGACCAAAATTAGATTAAACAAGCCACATCCTCTATGCGATGGGAAGAAACTGGATTTATGGGAAATGCGGTCGTCATTTCATCGAAATATGAACAGAAACGATGTCACTGACAGGAGGCAGAGGCTGCCACTCATCTTAAAGGGACAGTTTTGAAGAGTGGGGTTGTGT
>JAOVVB010055455.1:0-14540 GCA_028570985.1 Heterobranchus longifilis
GTCTTTTTAAGTCCACTTCACACTCCACTGTGGTCACAACAACAGAAATGGGCCGGTAGGTCGAATTTTAATATGATGATTTTTAATAGTATTGATCATTTTAATTTTGAAAGATTAGAGATCTGCAGTGCTATCTGGGTAAACTGATGCCTGTTTGAAATGACTGTTGCCCTGTTAGCAAAACATAGAATATCTGTGATCTTTAACAACTTATTATTGCCTAATCTGTCGATTTTTTTTCTATAAAATGATATCAATTTCTCACTATTTCCCGGAGACCAAGGTGACATAACCATAACCTAAATTTACAGTGATATAAAACAATACAGGGATATAAAGCAGCAAATCCTCAGCCAATTTTTGCATGATAATTATTTAAATGATTAATCAATTATCACAATTTCAAAGTGTATGTAAGCGATATATACAGTACTATATGAATATGCTGTCACCTGCTTAAAATGACTGTGGCCATACTGTTAAATCACTGGATATATGTGGTCTCTATCCTAAGGTTGTCACGATACCAGAATTTTAAACTTCGATACAATACTAATACAAAAAAAGATTTTAAAAAGATTTTTACTACTATAACAATTAATGTCAGAAAATCTTACACTGTTTGCTGGCTCTCTCAGTAGCTGGCTGTTCTCCAAGTGTTGCTGGCTGATTTGATATTACAGTCAATCTAAAGTCTTGAATTGTGTTAGGAAATGATGCTGCTTGTGGTTTAATTAATACTTAATTAAATCTAAATGGCCACAGAGTTTATCTGTCAGGCATTACAATATTCTGTTTTCCACAGTGGAGCCACCCGATTCGAATGAATAATAACATTTGAAACGAGTGAGTGGAGTGTGATTGGAAAGAGGTGACGAGTACGTGACATGCGACAGTGGTCATGAGCCGGTTTCAAACCAGTGATGTCGCAAGAACTCGGCATGTGCCTTAGCCCGCTGAGCTACCAGGGCACCGCAGGAGACGAGATTTTAACACTTTTCAGTTACCTCAGGACCCCCCCCCTTGTTGCTTCCTGATTTGAATGTTCAGTAAACAGCTAAAATTTTAACTTTCTTGGCAACAACACAGTTTTTTGGAAAGTGTAAACCAAATAACCGGAGGCTTTTAAAAAAAGAAAAATCCAGATGCCGTCAGTGTCCCACCTGAGCTGGATGCAAGGTTCTGGGCAGGCCAGTGTAATTCTGTACTGCTGTTGTTTCTCTATGGACTGTACTGTGATACTGCCTTAGGAACCGAACATCATAACACCACAATACTGCTCACTGAGGGAGAGGTGGAGAGGGAGGAAGGAAACATGAGATGTCTTAAATGTTGGTACTTTTGACTGCAAATTTGTGTTCCACAGTGAGCCTGGAATGAGGAAGAATTGAGATTGCATATGCTTAGAGTTTCTATTTGAATCTATAAAAAAAAAAAAAATCTTTTTTAGGGATACCAAGTTATGTTTTTCATTATTCATTAATTTCAATTAACCAATTAAAATTGGTTTATAATATGACGTGAATGACGGGAAAAATGGCCGTCACAATTTCCTCCAAATCGCTTGTTTGTTTGTTTTTTTATCAACTAACAAGCCAAAACCCAAAGATCTTCAATTTGCATTGATATCAAACAGAGACAAGCAGCAGAGCAATTTTGCTTGAAATGATTTCAACAATAATATTAATTTTCTCAATGATTTATCATTTGAGACACTAAATTCTTTCCTTTTTTTTTTCTCTCTGCGTCTTGACTTTATAAACTCAAAGGTAATCTGAAATCACGTCTTGGACTAATGATGGAGAAAAAAAAATGCAGTCTCATTTTTAAAATTGCAATAGTTCATATTGATTTTTGTACTAGTGCAGTTATATTGTGCCACTGTAGCGCTGATTGTCATATCAATAACAGACTGCCGAGTCTGTGCGCTTTGGCCAACCAGCTTTAAGCTCTGCTATAATCAACATGTGCACTATCCAATCCTCTGCTTCCTGCTAACAAACCAGTCAGCCGTATTATTGGGTCAAAATGTGTCTACCTGTTGTGTCCGTGCGTGTTGTGTGTGAGAGAGTGCGTGTACATGTGTGTTGTATATACATGTCCTTTATGGTCACAGGGTTTTGTGTGTATGTGTGTGACATGAAAGAGTAAATGATAAGATGAGGGAGGAGGAGGGTTAAAAAAAAAAAAAAAAAAGACAGGAATGAGGAGGGGAGGTGATGTATGTTCAAGAGGACAATCATTCTGTGATGTTACGCAGTGTTGCACGACTCCCCTTTCTCCTGTCTGCTAAACAAGTAGAGGTTTTTGTTCTGGACTTGTTAAAAGGGAGATTGAATCTTCAGCGTTTCCTAGATGCCTCACGTCCCCCTCTTTCTCTCTCTCTCTCTCTCCCCCTCCACCCATCAGATATAACCTGTGCTCCGCCTCCCTGCAGTGCAGAGTCGTCGTGTCTGTATCGCTAGTTTTTAAACTTTAGCCTCGCTGTGTGTGTGTGTGCGTGTGTGTTTGTGTGTTAGATGGTTATACTGTACCACGACTTCCCTCTATCTCTCTGCTAGATTGTCACTACTGTCCCCTCTTTCCATGCTGGTCTCAGCCCGCTTCTGTCTCCACTTGCTTGCCGTGTCTTTTGTGATACAACTTAACTTCCCTGCACTCTTGTTAAAAAAAAAACAAACAAGACTGCTGTTACTTACCCTGCTCCACCGTGCGTTCATAACTCTTTCTCCATTCTAACTGCTGCTGTTGTAACTATGCCGCATCCGATTTCCTTCTAAACATCTGGATCGAGTTGCACCAGCTCTTCGTAAGTTTTTCACTAAGTTTGTGCGTAAAGTCCTTCCCAAGTTTTTAGTGACTACTAGTTTCAAAGTTGCGATTAAATCAAGTTGCACCATTAGAGATTCATGAATATCTTGGTTGAGACTTTGACTGTTAAAATATCTCAATCAAAAGCAATCAACTATGAAAACAGGGAGTCACTGGACAGTACAAGCTGTGATATAACTTTAAAAAAGTTATTTTTAAGAGGCCAAATTATATATTAAACTTAACTTCCAAGGGGTATAAGTTTGCTTTATTCATATATGAATACATGGAGAAATATATGAGGTTAATAGTTATTACTAGGATCCGACATAAACACATTTTTCTGCCAAAGTTTGAACAGTTTTTGGTATTTGACATTAGATATTTCTGTATTTGTTTTTGATCAAATCACACCTGCAAACAGCTTAACTGAGTTTTAGTGTTAACCTCTAATTAAATAACTGAATAACGGAACAAAATGTGTCATGTTAATACTTAAGTTAACATAACTAATGTTATTTGGTCGTTAAGTCTGATGTTGTTAGCTTAACATTTTGTAATATTAAGTATATTGTGTTTTGCCAGTTTCATCAGAAATGAACAGCATTTTGAAGTGTCACGTCACACCTGACAGTTACTGGGTGTAAATATTTTAGTAACAACAAATCAGTAGTAATTACTTTGTGTGGTGCAAACTGTTTTAATTCAGTAAACCCCTATGAAAAGTCTGAACTTACAAACAGCTGGTGCAACCGGCTGCTGGTTACTAATGAACTAATGAACATGGTTGCCTTTGGGCCCGATCAAACAGGCTGGCACACTGCTCTGTCTTCATGCTGCAAAAAAGAACAACCCAAAACATTGGTTGTCTTGTGTGTTTGTTTCAGTAGTCCTTTATGTGAAGTGATGACGCATTTACTTGACCATCACAATCGACAGAATACTGCCTGAAAGTATCTGGGTTATGGAGTTAGCATCACTTTGTGAAATATGTATATAGAGTGCAACATGGCAAACACTTAGCCAACATACATATCCAGCAGAAACAGAACATGGGAAGCTGTTAAATGTAATTCCCTCTCACTTTGCTCCACTGATGTTAATGGCCATTTTTGGGGCTGAGCAGGAAGTATTTAATTGGCTTGTGTGAGTTTGTGGGCTGAGAGCAGTTACCTACGATTAAAAAAAAAATTGCACTTTCGTTTTTCTAATGCCCAGAGTGAGCTGAAAGCTGCAGAGTTGGGAGATTAACTAAAGGCAGTCAATTTAATTCAATGTTGTTGATATAAAGTATATTTCTAAGTAACACTTTAAGGCTTGTGTGATTTGGCTAAATTGTGATTACTGCTATAAAAAATTAAAAAAAATACACAAAGTAAACTGAAAACAGCAGCAAGTGGCAAAGTAGTGATTCACTCCAGTTTTATTGAATGTCACATGTTTTTTTAAGATTAACTGGAGATTGGATGGTCAAACAATAAGCAGGACTCTAAATGTTTCACTCACTGGAGCCCGACTTGTAAAGGCAGCAGTGGAAACAGTCCTGTGTGATCAGGCCTTTCACCTCTCTGTTTGTCTGTCATTTCGATGGTTACGTTGTGCTTGATGCTCACCGGTGTCCACGCTTCGCTGCCCTCACATCTCCCCTCCTCTGTGCACCTGTCGTGATCGACCCTCCCCTCATCCCCGTCCGTTTGGTTCCAAAATGGCTGCCACTAAAAACTACAATGGCCCAACCGTCTGTTTTCGACCGTGGTCCTCTCCTCTCCTCCTGATTGACAGTTTCGTCTCCGCCATCTTGTTTTTTTGTTCTTGGTGGCCAAAACAAAAACGAGGAAATGTAATAATCATTGTTTCGTAACTGTTTTTAGTGCTATGTTTTTGGAGCGTTACGAGTATTTTCTAACATGTTACAATAAAAGATTGTAGTGTACAAATTCACATTTATAAAATATATATATATATATAGATATATATGAGAAATGTATGTTCTAATGCAATAAAGAGAGATTAAGAATTATGAAAATTGGATCAATCTGATTATTATTGTTGTTTATATTTTATATTATTTTATTAACTGTTAAATTAGAGTTGTAATGTATGTAAATTATATTTTGATGTGTTTGGGTCACATACCAAACCGAACGTCCTGTTGTTCGGGACAATACACAGTACCGTTACACCCCTAGTATATATTTGGCCTTTGTAGGCAACGGCTCGTGCCGCATTACACCCATTTTCCATGAGGGCCATCAGCGTCCACTGGTTGCTGTCAGGGTTGTAGCACTCAGCAGCTGACAGAGGTTCAGTCCTGTTGAAACCACCGCAAATGTACACCGAGGAAAAATTCAATATGACGACGATTCCAGTGATTTATTTCTCTTTCTAAACTGCATTTTAAAATTTTTTTTTTTTTAATTCCATTATTTATTTAGGAATTCATTAATGTATTTTTAAATGACATACATATTGACTGTTTCATGTTGTTTTTGTAAATTTAATTTAATTTATTTATTTATAAACCTTTTTTAATTTGAACAGTCGTATTGATGGATTAATATTTCATTCATTTTTATTTCCTCTTTTTATTGTCCATTAAAATACTTAAACAAATTAAAATTACTTTGTAATTTAGTGTAATTTAAAACTTATTTATTAATTAATGAAATGCTTAAAAATATTTCTGTGACCCACGTGGTCCTCCATATTTCACCACTGATATTAAAATAGTATATATAATATATAATAGTCATAATAGCATCAGCAGCAGTAGTAGTAGTAGTAGTAGTAGTTGTAGTAGTAATAATGACAAATGTTTTTATTCTCCTTGTGAAATGTCCCTGCCAGACTTCCGTAGAAAAGGCTGCTGTTGACATTTTTTTTTTCTCCATCAGCTGACTGCCCACAAGTTAGCTGGCCAGTTTATGAACATCTTAGCACAAACAAACCGCCAGCATGACATTATTCTGCCAACACTGTCA
This sequence comes from Heterobranchus longifilis, assembly GCA_028570985.1. NCBI lineage: Eukaryota > Metazoa > Chordata > Actinopteri > Siluriformes > Clariidae > Heterobranchus > Heterobranchus longifilis. Next base: position 5,793 of record JAOVVB010055455.1, read on the forward strand.
GTCGCCGCTTACGAGCCACAAACAATTCACACATCTTTAAACAACTCTCACGATGAGGGTTATTTTCTGACCCGCTGTCACTCACAGAGCGCAAACGTTAGCTAGTTAGCTTGCTGCTTCAGTTAGCCAGCCTGCAGAGCTACAGCGAAAAGCTAACAGGCTAAATTAGCCGATGTGAGGTGAAACCATGGAGGGGATTCTGTACAAATGGACGAATTACATGACAGGTGAGTGTGTGTCTGCCTGTCTAACAGCTGTTTTAGCTAACAACTGTCTTTCCGGCTAGCCACAGACTGATGAATGATGGTATTTGTGTTAGCTAACAATGTTAATAGCTGGTCTAATGTGCTCTCTTTAACTGTCAAATTTAACAGTCAACACAGCTGATAACAAGCTAATATTAATATTATAAGGACGCGACGTGACCAATGGTAGCTGCACCACCGCTGTCATTTAATGGTAATTTAATATTTACCGTTATGTAGTCAGAAATGACACAACGCAACGCCAATAGCTCGATACTCATACCAGCATTAAACAGGCACATTACAATTTCACTTCTGTTTAATTCAACCCATGCAGCTATTGCTACCGATATGGCATGACATTATGTACTGATAGAAATAAAAAAAGAAACCCACTGTAACACGGACATGTGTCATTTGACCTTAGTGATGGCACCACAGCATGTCTATAAATAATAGTGGTAGAGGACAAAATATACACTGCTTGTGTGACTGTAGTGACTCCCACTGTAAACTGTTTTCTGTCAGCTGTGGACGAGATGTCATGTGAACAGTCTGCTCTGTATGAAGTGAAAATACCCCAACTTTTATTGCACTTGGCTAAGGAAGTTAGTCTTGTTGACTCTCCTGCATCATATGATCTCTTGCTCAAAATGGTCTGTCACAAACATGCACAGAATTTGTAATAAAAGGGAAAAACTTAATTGCATTCAGTCAATTGAAAAGCTAAAACAGTTAAGATGAAGGATTGTTTCATTGGGACATGATGACATACACATCTATAGCCTATGCAACCCCTCCTAGACTGATCCCTACTGTTTATTTATGATCCATACTGTTGACCTATATAGGTTGACTGGGAAATATGATGATATATATCATCAAAAAGGTATCAAAATGTGTATTGTATATATTTTTCTATATCGCTTCTATCGGGATGTCAAAAATCCAGCAAGGAACTGCATTACAGTAATATTATGTCATTTATACGATGCTTTACGTTCTAATCCTTGCACGTTATGTACATTTTGCACTAAAGTTCTTGTCACAGTCTGGCTCTGTGCCCCCTGACCTTTTAGTGTATCATTGCATTTTTCATGTTTTGGTTTTCTAGATTTGGATTTGCTGTTTGTTGGTTTTCATTGTTGCATTTATTGATATTCGGTCTGTTTCCTGTTTTATTTTGAAATTAGCTCCTCCTGTGTTCCAGCCTGCTTTAACCTCCACTCTCACTCCACACCTGTCCTGTGTTACTCGTTATGTCTCCCTGCTCACAGTTTCCTTCAGCACCTGTCTCCGTCACACTCGTTCGCCCTGCCCTGCTCTCTGTGTTCTGTTCCCCTGTCAGCCAATCAGCTCCCAGTGTTTTCACCTGTTCCTCATTCCCTGATTAGTTCAGTTTCTGTGTATCAGTTTTAGTTCAGTCTTTGTCAGATCTTTGTTCGTGTCAAGTTGTGTCTTCGCGTCACATGTGGGATTATTCCTGGTTTGTAGTTAATCTTTCCCTGGTGTCTTAGCTCTGTGTTTTTTATCTCTGTTATTTTTTTTTTATTCCTGCCTGCCTTTTTGTGTTTGTATTATTCATCTTTTTATTCATTAAAGCTCGCTTTTGTTTCTTAAACCTGCCTGCCTGCAAGTCACCTGCTCACCATTCCTCCATACACTGTGACAAAAATGAGAAAATAGTCAGTACTTTTCATTTGTAGAGTATTTAATTCACACAAGTATACAGAAATATGCATTACCATATGGTTATTTCATATAGACTATTCATTGAATTACCAGAAAATATATATTGTGTATCGCTAAATCGTGATATATATATTGTTATTGAGATATGCAATGACCGATATTGGGATAGATTATTTTGTACATATCGCCCAGCCCTAATATAGGCCTATTGTATATGTTTTTGATTTGCACCATATTGTTATTGTTATCTTAGACTTTTATATTTGCATTCTTCCCACTTTGCAATGCAACTGCTGCACAGCACTTTCCCTTGGGATAAATAAAGGTTAATCTTATTTTAGACAACAGCAGAACATAAACACATGATAAAAAGGGGAAAAATATTCAAATGAAATGCATATTGCAGATTAAATGGGATGCAATATGATTTACATATACACCTGTGTAAATAATATGTCTGTACAGGAAATGTGTCTTAATGTCAGTAAAAGCATGTTTTCCTTTGTCGATATTCTTTCTTTAAATGAAGATTAATTTAGATAATGTGAACATTCAGGTTTTGTGTTTGCTCTGCTACAAAATTAGGAAAATGTCAACTACTGTAAATGTAGGACTGGCATATAATAGAATGGTGTCATTTACTAAATTAAATATATGGAAAATTATTTTTTTGGGGGGGGCTTTTTGCCTTTATTGATACAGCTGAAGGTCGACAGGAAAGGGGTGAGAGAGGGGATGATATGCAGCAGGTGGGAATCAAACATGCAGACTTTAGCCTCTGTATATATATGGAATATTCTATAAATTATTTCAGAATTTTGTTTCATGATGTCCCTGTAACAAGTCACAAATCGTATGGATGATGTAGGCTAGTATTTATTTAGACTTTATCACCAAGCCCTGTTTACACCTATTACACTGGAGGCTCTAAATGTTCTGTTAAAGGGCCAGTCCACTATCTTTACAGTTCAACTTGTGTTTACTGGCAGGGGCGTAAACTATTCAGACTGTGAAAACAGTTGTATAATGTTTTATGTCAAGCCTGAGAATAATGCTTATCTCGGCCTGTGCTTGGAGTCAGCAGTGCTTTTAACAGAACGCCTGTGTTACAAACTGGAGTTGTGGAGATTGAAAGACATTTGCTTTTACCAGTCAGGGAGAATGTTCCCTAGTTCCAGGTTCACAATTGTGAGTTGTCACCTTTGGATTTACGACATTTTGATGGGTAATTTTCTGACATTCAGTTCTAATCGTTAGTTGCAACCAGTGGATCCAGCATTGTTGCAATATCTCAGTTTCTGTTGCATCAATTCTTGTTAGTCTCCCAATTTTATGGAAGTGCAATACTGTACTATGTACTGAAAATGTACACTGTGTTTTCTGTCCTCAGGCTGGCAGCCACGCTGGTTTGTCTTAGAGAACGGAGTCATCTCGTATTATGACAGCGAGGACGACGTTGGTAAAGGAAGCAAAGGATCCATCAAGATGTCCGTGTGTGACATTAAAGGTTAGACCGCTGTTTAAAATGCCTGGCAGATGATTTCATTTGTTGACCCCGTACACCTCATGGTGCTAAACAAATCGAAACACGTCATCCATCAAACACAGTTAATGTTTTATGCTTCAGTTCATCCGACAGATCCAACGCGTCTGGAGTTGATAATCCCTGGCGAGCAGCATTTCTATGTCCGAGCTGTGAACGCTGCAGAGAGACAGAGGTGGCTGGTGGCTTTAGGCTCGTCCAAAGCTGGAACACTGGACAGTCACAAACACAAAGGTACACAGAGTTTGAATCTGTGCGTCTGTAGGGTTGCAGTGATATACACCATGGTATGAAAATGGGCAGTTATCATACCGTGTACATTTTGCTTATCTACAGTATTGAAAAAATGTTTTATTTATCTTCAAAGGGGAGTCTTTTTACACATACTTCCATTTAAAAAAATGTTTTCAAGTTTAAATTGTAATGAAGTTGTTTGTTCAACCCAATCCTTTAAGGGTAATTTAACTGATCATAATAATACTTATACCGTGATGTTTTGAGATGGTTATTGTGCTGTGAAATCATACCAACCATAGCAACCCTATCCGTCTGCTACATCTGTGTTTGTTTCTCTTTCCGTAGGAAAATCACTTTTAAACTAATTGAAAAAAAAACACCTGTTGTACGACAGTTTAGCTTGTGACTTCTCTTTGAATTTGTCCTCATAATAGTGTTTTTATTGTGTGAAGATATTCGGCTTTTCATCAAAAACCCAAAGGAAAATTAGTGTTTCAAACTTCACTTTGTCATGCAATTGTCTGGGGTACTACATACATAAATACATAAATACAGTGTGTGTTATGTTATAAAGGAAAAACATGTTTTCGTTTCTCACTTCTACTGTAAAAAATGAAAAAGTCGTAATTTTAGCAAAAGCAGCTCATTATAATAATTAGAAAAAAAAACAGGTAAGCTTAATCAAATGTGGCATGTAAAGTGATATTTACCATAAATTCTCATAAAAATGTTGGTATTCAAATGCGGGGGCCATTAGTTAATAAAGGCCTGGTAAAAATAAAACAAAACATGGAGGGCAGGAAATTACCAGCAGCCTGGTAAATTCAGTGTAATGTATATTGTTTATTGTGGAAAAATCTGCAGGAACTGTCAAGTTATTGAGTGACACACACACATTGTTTAAGCCATAATTAACACTTGTTTTCAAAGATATTATTTAGGAGTGTGATGTTATTACACTGGTTATTATTACTGATTATTACATTTCATTAATGGAGAAGTGAAGATGCCACTGTAGCTTCAATAAATCGCTTACTCAATGAATATTTATGACTGCAGATTTACCTCATTATGACATTTTTAAAAATATCTCAACTGTGCGTGTGCGTGCGTGTGCGTGCGTGTGCGTGTGTGTGTATTGCCAGGTCCAGACTGTCTGAAGACGAAGATGTCTGAACTTCGTCTGTACTGCGACCTCCTCGTCCAGCAGGTCCAAACGATCCAATCACAGCACACTGATGACACAGAGGAGACGCCCACTTCTGAGGTAACACATCTTCCGTTGACCCCAAACTAATTTTATTTCTTTTGATTGCCACATCTTTATTCCCACAAAGTTAGACCCATAACTTCATAATTTTTCTCTCTCCCTCTCTCTCTCTCTCTCTCTCTCTCTCTCTGTCTCTCTCTCTCTCTCTGCAGGCGTCTCTCCTCAGTGCAACCTGTGCAACTTTCATCAGGACTTTGGAGGAGTGTATGACCCTCGCCAACCAGAGTTTGACCCCTGACCTCCGACCTCCTGAAAGGGTAACTACGCACTTTTGTCGAGATAATTCATTTGCAAGTCTGCAGAAATGTGTATTGGTGACAAAAACTAACCATAGAAAAGCCTGCAGTGAAAATGTCGTTGAAAAAAATTTCAGCCCTACTGATTAATCAACACCACAGACATGAAAATTACCCAAACTATTCAATCACAGTAAACACACAGCTTTAATTTGGTTCTAGTTATGTTCCTGTTTTATTGTTATGTCTTTGTATTCGGTCGTTTTTCTTTTTCATAGTACTGCAGTGCACACATTATGTGACGCTCCGCTTACCATCAATAACCTGCAGACGCCTGCAGGCTGAAATGGAAGTCTCTGCAAGAAAACAATCTCAATAATGCCAAAAAGAAATTAAATTAAACGGGTGCATTGTAAAATGATTGGATGAAATAAAGTAGGTGTTAGTAAATTGGCTGTACATGTAAAAGACACTGTATTCTCCTTCATCAGTGACACTGAGATATTTAGAAGAAACAAAAGTTAGAGAGTCGTAGATATTAGTGATCATTTGTTTGTAGCTGAAGCCCACATCATTAGCTTTTCCCTTCTTTTTTTTTAATAACATGCACATATTTGTTATTAAACGGACACATTCAGGAAGCTGCAGGACTGTGGACATCCTGCATTAAAAAATACTTCTGTACTAACGGAAATGTCTTTTCTGTCTTTCTGTTTGTCTGCACAGATGAAGAGGTCAATCAGTCACCCTGGAACATACAGCTTTGACAGGTGCACATTTTGTAACCTAGCCTACTTCCATAATAATAATAATAATAATAATAATAATAAATAGAAAACATAAGAATTTACGAACTGGCAAGGTAGGATTAACTAAAATTAAAAGACAGATTAAAAAGAAATGCATTTCATTTCTAGTAGGCTTTACTTCCTGTTGAAACCAATTTATTTGAACTTTAGATCAACTGCACAATATATTGTTTTTTTTTATCATCATAGCAATATCATTTCGCAGTAACACATCGCGAAACACTGTGACACATCGCAAAAGACACTCAGGGATGTTTTTACTTAGTTTAAAGAGTATCAGTAGAAAACTGCTCTTTAAAATGTCTTAAACTATCATTCTTTTTTTAAATGGTGCCTTTTGTGTTCAGTTCAATGTTCAATTTGTTCAATAACATGCCAGAAATAACTTCCTTTTTTAAATTCAACAAGCAATTTGTTGTATTTTAGTAGTATACTGAAAGCAGCATTATCATTAACATTATCGCAATATTCTACAATATTATCGCATATTTTCCTCATATCGTGTAGCCCTACTTCCAAATCGACCTGCTGTCCAAATAAGAACAGACTCAGGACTTTATGGTTGGATGTCATGTTTAATGAGTTAATAAATTACTATTAACTATGGCCTCCAGGAGGCAGCATAGCACATGACATTGGATAATTTGTGTCAGCCTTTAAAGGAAGAAAGCCTGTTTTAAAACATTAGTCAGTTGTTCATCTGGACAATGAAACAGGTTTAATGTGCTGTGATCATTCCTCTGAAAATACTGGCCATTAAGAGATCTTTTGCTGAATCAATTTCAATGTAAGTGATGGGGGGATGAAATCCACTGGTTAATTATACTCATTGCTTCTTGACCTTTTGTGGTTGCATGTTGTGGTAACATTTAGAGCCATGCCGTTATAGTGTAGGGGGAAAATTAACAGTAAACAAGTCTGGGTAGTAAAATTGTTATTGACATTTACAACCAAACCCAGATACCTGCTGATTCTTCATTAGCTGCAGATGAAACTGAGCATGTGGAGGTCAGGTGAATGAGAAACATTGTGGTTTCTTTGACTCAACTACCTCAACATGTGCTGAATAAAGGACTGTGAGTAGATTTAACAAACGTTTTGGAGAACTTTTAGTCGGCACAGACTGTAACATTGCAATTCTTTCACTCATCACTAATAACTTTAATCTCTTGGAGAGGGTAAATGGTAACTTGTATCTCCTTAGAGGGAGCAAACATCTCCTCCTTCACCTGACCTTGCAAAATATTTGTTTTTTTTTCATGACATTTGGACAGAAAGACAAAATCTATTTGTATTTACACATTAAGATATTACTAACTGATAATCATATGTAAACACAATACAGGAAGTCTATTTCATCCAAAACAAAATATGTTTTATACAGATGGTCTTTGCAAATGTGTACAATGTCCTATAATAAAGAGGGAGATGTCAGGAGGAAATAAACTTGATCTCTCTTTGGTCTTTTCATTATGTATGTTGGAATTGGCTTCTGTTTTATTACTGTTAAGAAACAGCCAAAGTAAACTTCCGATGGCAGACTGTAGACTGTAGACAGAATGTAGACAGAGGCGAGAAAATTTCCTATTTGAGCTTTAATAATTATTTTCTTTCTTTCTTCTCAGGTCAGGTGTGCTAAAGGAGTACTTGAGTGGAGGACAAAGGTCAACTCAGCGCAGGAACCGGACATGCTCGGACAGCTCTGTTTATGATACTGAACGTAAGACACACCGCCTCTTTTAATAGTGCCAGTGGTAGTACTCAGGTCCTTTACTGTAAAAAGTGAAAAAAAGCCAACATAGTATAGTATGTCGAAAAAAGTGAAGAAAATAAATGTCATAGTATGGTAGCAATAAGCATAATAGTATAGTATGCCAAAAAAGTGAAAAAAAAACAGACATAGTATATTATGTTAAAAAAGTCATAGTATAGTATCTCGAAAAAAGTGAAAAAGCAGCGTAGTATAGTATGTCAAAAAAGTGGAAAAAACGAGTGGTGTAGTAGTATATAACATAGTATAGACTGTCGAACAAAATCATAGTGTAGTGCGTTGAAAAAAATGAAAAAAACTAAACATAGTATGATGTGCTGGAAAAAGTGAAGCAAACAAAATAGTATTATATGTAAAAAAAAACAAAACAAAAAAACAACAACAGCATAGGATGTCAGAAAAAAGGGGGAAAAAAGTCAGTATAGTATGTAAAAAAACCCCAAAGAAACAGTATAGTATGTGAAAAAAAGTAGTATAGCATATCGATTTTGGCCAAAAATCCAAAATTTTCAAAATGCCTCATATTCTAATATGTCTAAAAGGCCCCCCAAAAGACATAACACAGTGTCTTGTCGAGAAAAAAAACAACAAAAAACGGCAGAGTATAGTATGTTGTCAAAAATCCCCCCAAAATGCCATAGTATAGCATGTCGATTTTGGCCAAAATTTTCAAAATGCCTCATATTCTAATATGTTATCTAAAGAGCCCCCAAAAGGCATAACACAGTGTCTCATCGCAAAAAAATTAAAATATGGCAGAGTATAGTGTGTCGTCAAAAATCTCACAAAAACGCCATAGTATAGCATGTGGATTTTGGCCAAAAATCCAACACTTTCAAAACACCTCATGTTTGCGTATGTGGTTTAAAAAGGCCCCCAAAAGGCATTGCACACTTTATTTTTTGAAAAAAATCCAAATCGGCAGAGTACAGCGCGTTTTTCAAA
>JAOVVB010055464.1:0-45822 GCA_028570985.1 Heterobranchus longifilis
GGTAAACACAAGATTTAAAGTGGTGCTTTTGCAGGATTCTTTGTGGAGAAACTCAGTTTTACACATCTGTCGATTAATCAAGGACAGCCCCAATGGATGTATTATGTGACTGCGTTTCACAAACACTCAGTGGAAATACTGAGAAAGCAAGACAGACAAACTGAGATGTCAAAGCTGCTTGATAAGCAGTCCTATAATGACAGAAAAGATAAAAGCAGCCTTGTGATTGGACTTTGGACCAGTAACACTCACATGTTTTAACGCTTTCTACCACTGTATGTTTCCTGCAGCCCAAAATAAAGTGAGGGATTGGGGGGTGTGTGTGTGTGTGTGTGTGTGTGTGTGTGAGAATAGGGCCTCTAAAAAACTGAATACTGTCAAGCTGCTTCCCTGAGAGGTTAATAATTCAATGACTTGGGAAAACCTGAAAATACACTCAGTTCCCTTCACTTTTGAGCACCTCACATCTACCTCCGTTTTTAAGATCCACATACAAACTACAATTTCCCATTAGACTCGCAGCATGAACCACATGTGTGTGAGTGCACTGCCATGCGTTCAAACTTCACGGTGGTGCAGCTGAAAGGCGCCAGTGCACCTGCCCCTCTGCTCCACAACAATACAGCGCAACAATGCATCGACTGTATGGTTAAACTGTGTCAAAACAAGGAGGAGAGTTATGTTGATTTCACCTTGGCTTGGAAAGAAATGCCATGCTGGTACGCCTCTTCGTTGTGCAGCGGCACCCTCGAGTCCGCCACATCGTCCACCAGGTTGTACCTGTTCCTCGCGGGCATCTCGGACTCCGACCGACGACACGGTGAACACTGTTTAACAACTAAACAGACAAATGTCGCCCGGGGTTGAAACGCTACAATCCCCTGTGAGTGTGCAGCACGGTTCCAGGAGTGAGTTCCCGGTGGAAACGCAGTCCATTGTTGTTGCTTTGAGCTCCAAAAAAAGGTCCCGTCCTCCAGAGGGACAGATTTGGGCGCCCCCCCACTCCACCCCCTTTTCCTGTGTCACAATACACTTAAGGATTTCCTTCCATGTACGCTTCTCGCATTAAAAAGACACACCAATGTGGAGGATGTATGTTTCCAAAGCCCCCGGGGGGGAAATCCAGCGTAATAAGCGCGCGTTTTCTCTCCGCAGGTGATGTTGCTCGCTGTGATTATTTTTTTTGAATCCCGTCCTGTTGGTGGCAACGCTGCCTGCACCTCTCTCTCTCTCTCTGTGTCTCTCTCTCTCTCTCCCTCCACAAAGCACAAAGCAAGCCCCTCATTGGAGCAAAGTTCCCAGGCATGATGCAACCCGGAGCTGGAGGACAGCAGACACAACTTAGTTAGTCCTCCGTCCGGGAGTGGACATTTGATTCACCTATTCCCGGAAACCTACCTGAGGAGGCTTTACTGTGATGGAGACATTCAACAGAAAAATAAACTTACTCAAGTGCAGTGTTGGATTGTAACTAAGTTACTTTTATTGTACAGTTCTTAGTTACTTGTACTTTACTTGAGTATTTCTATTTTATGCTGCTTTATACTGGGGCTGAACGATTTTGAAAAAAAAAATCTAATTGCAACTGCGATATGATTTGCAGGGCCGGCCCTAGCGTTTTAGAAACCCTAGGTGAAATGTGTTCAGGGCGCCCTCCCCCGGCAATCTTTTTCTTCCCCTCTGGATGGTAACCCTAGATTTGCAAAAACTTGCGAACCTCATTTCCGATTACTTAACTATAACCACTCAGGGTCAATGCCTAACCTTAACCATCTCGCAAGACTTTCGCAAATATTGGGTTACCATGTAGCCACGACCATGCGGTTGCTGCTGATTGTTCAAAGTAGCCGCCATGTGTAGGCGTCCCTACACATGGCGGCACCCTCTACACATGGCGGCGCCCCCTACACATGGCGGTGCCCTCTACACATGGGCCAGCCCTGATTTGCGATATAAGAAGGAATTCTAATTTTTGCATCATTATCCTCATTTTTACAGAGCCCTGAGAGGCAAGCAAGATCTTTTTTTTTCCAGGCTCAGTTTTTCTGGTCATTATTAAAAATCAATGTGTATTGCAATACATATCGTATCGTGGCCTCTGTATCACAATACGTATCATGAGGTTGTAGGCAATACCCAACGCTACAGTTTTTAGTATTTCTACTTTTACACAAGTAAAAGGATCTAAGTACTTCTTCCACCACTGCTAAAGTACTGTACTGGAAGTACACAAGGTACTTTTATTTTACTGGTCTATTTCCATTACTACTTGACACTGTCATTGTACTTTTTTTCAGATTAAGATTTTATACATAATATGATCAGTTCATAAAATATGATGCATTGTAATAGCTTTACCCAAAAGTACATAAATGGGTTTAAATTGGTTTAAATTGGTTAAAATTAACTCCAACCACAACATCAAAGTACTGTTTACATGTTAAAGCACCAATAACAAGACATTTTATATATAGTATACTTTTAATACTTTAAGTATATTTTGTTGTCAATATGTCTGTATTTTTATTTTTATATATATATATATATTTACTAGTGTATTAATACACTGTGGCATTACTACTTTTATTTGAGTAAATGATCAGACTCCACTATCTCCAAAAAAGGAGAAAGAATATTTGGTCATGTCATCATATAACATTCTCTGAATTAAACAATTTATTTTTCCTTTCCAGATTCAGGCTACATTTTTTCTTATTGCATCATGCAGTGATTCTACTGTAGGCCATGAGCCTTCGGCTATTTTTCTCAATATAAAAGCCATCTTTCAAGTTGTACTTTTCGCTTCATAACTGCATTACAGAGTCAGGATGCTGATCAAATGGCAAAGATTCATCGCACAAACCTCCTTTGGTCGTTTTCATCGTCCTTGTCCTTGGAGCCCCACAGGAGCCCTGACATGACAAATGGTTTTGATGACTGCAAAATGACATCTCTGCTTTAACAATAAATGGCTGTTTGCTGGTCATACAGTGGAAATGACAGAGTGCTGATTGTTATAATGCCTTTATAAAGCTTCCACTTCTCACCATGTTGTCATTACTGCTGCTGATTAACATTAAACCTGCAATGCATGAGCAGGCCAGTAATAACCATACAAGTGGAGCATCGCAGGTTCAGTTCCCATAAAAAGAGTGCCCTCTCTTTGTAGGTAAAATAAGTCAGTAAAATATGACATACATATTTAAATACTAGGTGAAGTACTTAATTAAAACTAAGACATGTTATTGAAATAATACATTGGCGCCCTCTGTTGGTTGCTGACTCTGAGTTGCTGAAGTTAAAATGCATTTTTTTTTTACCATGTTTCCAGATGAGTTTCAAGATACACATAAAATGAAAGTATTTGTTAACATGTTCATGTAGAACAGGGTGTGTAGGAAAAATAACAAGAACTCAAAGAATAGCAGAACATTAAAGTACTATAAGATGCCATATTCAGTTGCAGCGCATTTCATGAAAATTATTCATACCATCCCTTGAATGCATGCTGTTTATGAGGGAGGCGTTCTTTATTTCTAAATTGGGTATTTTAAGCCGGAGAGGGTTCAATGACGAACTACTTGAAGCCGGTTTTGTAGTCCAGTCCACATTTGGTCTCAAAGTAATCAAAGTAAAAATGATTTTGGTGGGGGATCAATAGGACATTTTTTAAAGAAATAGTTTGACATTTTGGGAAATACATCTATTCTCTTTCAGCATATGAATAAAATATGAAAAATGACATAGTAACCTGGATTTCTGTGATGAGACTGACATGTTATAAAGAATTTGTCAGCGCTCTCAACCTGAAATCCTCTCTCAGATGTTGTTCTTTGATCATTACGAAAAGAAAAAAAAGAAATAATTCTTGACACTTGACAAGATCGTGAAGGTAATCAAATGTTACACCTTAAATAATTTGGCATTTCTGCATTCTTAGTGGCAGATTCCAAATATATATTGTTACAGTAACACGTACATAGCTTTCTTCTATAAGAGATGCTCTGTAAATAGATATTCTGTAAATAAATAAGCCATTTTAATGAATACATCTACCACAGTGAATATTTATCTGTACATAAGACCTGTACAAAATGAAATTATTAGGTTGGGTGTAATTACTCATAATTATTATCTGTCTGATGCATGATAGCAATGAAGGAAATAGCCTACTTTAATTGAATTTCCTTAGCAGGCTTTACACACTGAAAAAGAAATATTTGATTAGACTTATGTCTAAACAAAAGTAGCCAATGGTCCCTCTGAACAAACATAAATAAATTAAATGCTTTATTTGAATTCTCAAGGCTATTTTAATCACAGGTCTGTTTTCAAGTGCCATTCATGTCACAAACACTGTTTCATGTAATAAAATAATGAAAGCATCTCATTAACAAGACTACCTCTGAAGAACCTCATCACAATTACAAACACACATTAGGTTGAATGTCAATAAGTGGTATTTATAGGCTATAAAAGAGATCTAACAATCATCCCTTTCATATGCAAGTTTTCAAAGCAACACAAGACAACTAACAGGTATTCAACATCACTAAATCAATGCTCAAATCGTCGCAGGTGCATTGATTTCAAACAAAGTCCCTCTCCACTCAAAGACAGTGAAAGCACCACCTGGTGATGTTGATTTAGGTCATTTGCCCATGGTAGGCTATATCAGCAGCTTCTTTTTTTGATCCAACTTAATGATATTTGATTTAAGTAGTGAATTTTGGCTACTTCACTACATTTCCATACCAGAAACAGGGCTGTCTGTTTAGCCATGCTAACGGCTCTCTAACATGAACATTAAATGTTTAAAGTCTTCACAGATGAAGTCTTTTATTACAGAGCTGTGAACGAAAAATGATCTGAACAGAAAATAGTTAACTTACTGTAATAAACTGAAATGGCTATTAGCCCCATGGTCAAACCACCCGCCAATCTGGCAAAATTGTAAATATTTATAGAAATATTTAAATAAAAAAATGTTATTTTTTATTATTTGTATTACCTTCAGAATTCTGACTATTATACAACTATTCTTTTTCTTTTCTTGTTGATATGACTTACTGTTTGAACATTCTTACAACTAAATAAATATAATCTACAAGACATAAGAAGCCAACACCATGGTAGTAGTAGCAAGTTTGTTTAATTCACTAATTGATAACAGGATCAGGATTCACTTCACAACACACATTATACACATATCCCTTACAGCAAAATGTGCACTTAACACCCGCAGATGTAAAATCAATCAAATGATAGGAATCTTGGATGCATGTCACTGCAATAAAATACAACTGTATGGATGGCTTATATTTGACATCTCATTAAAACTGTAGTGTAAGAATGTGTAGTGTCAGACTGTAGCATACTGCTGGTGTGTATGTTGTGTTTAATCATTTAACCACACTGGTTGTGCATGTGTTAAATGCTACACAAATGCTTTTCCATCGGCTCAAATGATATAGTAATTTCATAGAATCATGCTTATGCTAGTTACCATACATCTATGATCTAACTATTTTCTATCTGTACGCTGTGCATTGTTAAGTATGATACCTGAGAGCTGGTGGTAATGTGTGAATAATCCACTCAGTCACTGACCAGCCAGTAATAGACTTAGGATAGAAGCTGTAAGAGGTACGTGTAAACAATTATTCCCAAAGCATCCACAACAGAGGCAAGGCAACAAAACAACACAAACACAAATCGTACATTGCTGACCACTGCATACCTCATTTGAGTGACAAAGGCAAACCACGGCTCTGGTGATTGTGTGGGATACAGACCAATTAGTCCCTGAATCAAGACACTTCCCCTCATTGAATTTTTAATGGATTTTGGTAGAGAGTGTACTAATTAAGACTCATAATAAAACACAGCAGATATTCAGTAACATATCCTAAAAAAAGGGGAAAAAAGTACAATATATTCAAAAAAAAGGAGAACAAATAAGCGCACATTCCAGTTTTTCCATTAGTTGTCCCACAAAATCTGCAGCCACAACTTGGCTACCGGCTACTTGATCATGAGGAACCACACGTAAACAAGCTGACACATGCACTGAAAGCTTTTAATGAAAGTCCCTCTATACCAGAGTACATGCTACCAAAGGTTTAGTGCAGGAATGCCCCGGCTGAGCTTAAACCAACTGAAAAAGAAATGAAAGTATGAACTGTCTTTATCTTTGGGTATACCAAATACATTCCCCAATGTTAAAAAATATCCATAATGCCTATTTAAAAATGCATTCAGGCTGTAATTCAGAGTTTTGTCTGAACAGTGGGTGTAATACTGTAATACCAAAATCACTCTTATTTACTCAAAAGTAGTCGAATGAAGGAAAAACTTAAGGAAACACTTGAGGCTATTTACAGATCTGTGGTGGTAACTGTCAGTCCAAATGACATAAAAGAGGGGGTCAGGCAGTTTCTTTCAATAAATACTAAAAAAATACTACTAAGAAATAGAGCGTTTGTAGCCCTAATTTTCATTGTTACACTGCTGAAAGTAGGTCCTTCAAATTAAATGCAAAGTTTGTGCAACAGGCTTTGGAAACCCAAAACTTTGCAGTGATAAATTTGTTTGAGCTTCAAAAGAACCGATATCAATATTTGGGTGCCAAAACAAGTCTGAACCCCATGTTATCATTTGACTTATCTTTACCCACTGCACTCTCTAACTCTTCAAACTAAAACGGGGTCAGCAGCATTTTCAAACGTCTCCGTTTTAGGGGTTCTGAGTAGCATGGACTCTAGACATAAACGTAGCAAAAGTTATGTCTTTTAAAACAAAAATGCATTAGTGTGGATGTAGTCTAAGTCCGATAACTCTGAATCACAGCCTCAAAGTCATAGTGAATAACCTGAAGTCAATTATGCACATTTTACAATCACATTAATTTCTATTCTGATTTCCTGAAAGGCTCTTGGGCTAAAAAGATGCCCTTCACATTTTCCTGCTGAAATAGGGGTTGCAACTGACAGCAGCAATAAACAACAAAGGGAAACAAATAATAAATACAACCCATAAGAAGGTGTCAAAACCATATAAACAAAACTTACAATCTAACGAGTCACAATGAGCGATCCCATTTACACACCAGGTACCAAATAATGGACTGAATCCAACATCAATCTGTTTGGATACTATTAGGTCAGGACAACAAGAATGCAGCAGTTTTAAGTGAATAAATAAATTCAGTACCATAATTATGTAGTGACAGAAATGGGAAAGAGGAGAGGAGCATGGAGGAAGAGGTAGGATGGATGGAGGGCAACAAAAACTGAAGAAAAGAGAGGAAGAGGAGGGTGGAAAAGCAGATGCCTCACTCCGGAGCCCCGTTTGCCGTTTCTGTCATCCTCTCTTCATCCCCCTGTTTCTGATGCTGCAGTCTGGCGTAAGTCACTGCGTCTCCCCTGAGAGAGAAAGAAAAGGAAGGCGGGATGCGAGAGAAGGAGGGTAATAAAAAGTTATGACGAGGGAGAGGTGGGTAGAGACAAAGAAAAAGCGGGTGTGACAGGAGAGGAGGACGATGTTAATTGTAAGGTTATTACACAGCTCACCTTGTCAGAAGTTAATTTGTGTGAATAAAGAAGCTCATTAGGGTTGTTAGACATAAAATAAAAATCTTATTAAGTGATTATAATGGGGAATACTGCATTTAATGAGTCTGTTTTAATATATTAATAATACATTAACCTTTTATGGGTGTTTTAATGAGGGAGACAAGACGAGTAATTACAAAATGTCGGTATTGTACAGCTTCTATTCAAATAGATACTCAAAATAAATTCTGTTTAGGGATGTAACGATATATCGAATATCGCAATATTGCAATAAAAAATGTCTCAATACTGTCGTGGGACTGACGTAACATACTGTAATGTCTAATTATTCCTCTAAATGAGAGGGTCGGACAGCTGGATCACCACCATGACAGCTGAACAAGAAAGGTCACTACAGTTCATTCTGCCGTGAGCAAACATGGAGTCTACCGCTGTCCCTCTGAGCTACTTTTCAGCCTTCTGGGACATGCAAGTAACTAAATCTGCTGCTTTGGGCGAAAATAACATAAGTCTTGGTAAAATATTATGACAAGAACATAGATTTATGTCACTGCGATTGTAAAATGTGACATTTTAATCACTGTTTTGACCACATGAAGAGGACATTAAAAGTGAGGGAAAAGCCCACTGGTCCCAATGCAAGCGTCAGACACCCCACGTCTTTTATACAGGAAAACAATGTTCTTGCACAGCAGGCTAAGTCAAGATACTCTTTTATTTTAAGCAAACGCTTCGTCATGATGACTCCCTATAGCGTCGGAAACTTATAGCCGCACGCCATTACCACACATCCAACATGCTAACGTACATCCGACAGCATCACCCGATGTGCCGGTCACCGGGATGAGGAAAAAACAAGCCGGAGTCTAATATCGTGACAAATATCGTATCGAGGACTTTTTATGGTGATGTTATCGTACCGTGAGTTTTTGGTATCGTTACATCCCTAATTCTGTTATATGAAATAGGTGACATTTTTTCTTATGCATTATTCTTGTGCAAGTTACTAACAGACATCTTACTTTTTGCCTAAAGATGCAAGGCCGTACAGAACTCCAGTAGCAAAGGCGATGGCGTTTCCAAACAAGGTTGTAAAGGAGAAACTCAAGACTACGGGAAACAGAGCCATCCTGAAAATGGACATCCAACAAAAGACAAAAACAAAAAGTCAGTAAATCATATTAAGTACATGCTGTGTAAATAAAAGAACCACATTCCCAAAAGTATGTCCAACAGCTTATGCAATGTAAATAACTATCAGAAATTCACATTCCAAATTTGTAATCTTTCATACAGTGAAGTGCAGTCTCCAATGATGTAAACTGTGTACAATGCATAATTGTTCTTCTCACCCACAGTAGAAGAAGGCTTTCTGCCAAGGTCTGAGTTTGTCTGCACGGGCTGCTATTGCGTTAGCAAACTCTATGAACTGGCAACAGAACGGGACTTCACATAGGAACAGCACGAAGGCATTCAACCTTGAGACAGGAGGAGAGGACACAAATATAGCAGTGAATTATCTTGCACACTTCCATCTCAAATACTGTACAACTCCAAGTCTGGAGGACTTTATAAACACAGCCACTGGGTAGAAATGCTGTCATTTATTCAAGATATTTAAATTGGGCTGGAGCACTAGTGCTCACATTTTTACTGTCAGGGAAACAGCTAGAAAGTTTCTACAGTGTGCTGTTTAGTGGAATCGGAGCATTTTTGATATTGTTATTGAAAAATCACTGATTGAGTATCAAATAGTTGCTGATTAATATTCTGTCGATCACCTAATAAGGAGAATATCTTAATTGTACATTTTATTAATAAATCTTTATTTCTAGCTTGCATTGTAGCTAATTCATCAATGCTTTTAGTTCGGAAGAAAAACAAACCACAGTTGGCCTTCCTGGGGCATGTGCTAAAGTCTTCAAATTCTGAGCAAATCACAGCAGTCTTTGGCACAACATGTTCATGACAAGAATTTCTCCACACCTCCGTCATTTGAGCAGTAGGTGTGGCCGCATGGTTACATGAGACGACTACTCACTATCATTGTAAGATAATACTGTACGTACAAATAGAGGAATGTAAATGAACAGGTAATACAAGGGCATAATGCATGAGATACATATATTACAAAAACTGTATAATCTGCACAGTAAAGCTCTGATAGATCATTGATATTTATGATAGTTTGTATGTGACTGTCTGTCAGTTATACAGTTATAGTCTTATTTAATAGATTAAATGATTATCAGGCTGTTTAAAAAAACACTTTCACTGTGTATTGTGACTAAGAAATTAACCTACATTGAATAATAGCATACATGAATTTGTATAGTCTAAGTGGTTTTATAGTATGTTGTTTTTTCTCCTGAATACAAACAGCAAATAAAAATGTCCTGGCATATGGCATGTGAATGAGCTAATTTATGCATGCTACATTTAAGTAAGCGTAACAAGTGTTAAAGACTTACACCATCCATACTCCAGCAGCGATGTTTAAAGGGTTCACAGTCACACAGTTCCACACTCCCGAGACGGCACAGGCTGCATGATATGGACAAGAGAAAAGACAAAGCAAAAGGGCTGTTATTAAGATAAGACATTTGACAGATCATGAAAATATTAGGCCTGACCATTAGCTATTGGCATTTTATATGTGAAGAATAGATCTTAGAATTTTGTATGTGGCTGTTAAGAGATCCAGTACAGTAACTCCTGTTTTAAAAGCTCTGACAACTATATAGACCTACTAACTTTTCATGCATATGCTGATTGGTTAGTGCTGCCTGTACACTATAAATAACACAAGCAAATCAGCAATGCGGAACATATGGAACATGTAGTATGTGGATACAAATGCACAAAACACACACACAAACAAACACACAAACACACACACACACACACACACACACACACACACACCTTTCAACACTGGCAGACATGTCAGCACATGGCTGCCATATATCTAAAGCAATTTGGAAATATCTCAAAAACACTAGTCTTGCATAGCCAGCCCTGTCTCCACAGCACTGTCATCGCTGGAATCAGATCTGGCTTGTTTGCATTTCTTTAAACCTATCACAATCGTCTTGGGTGGCGCTAAGCCCTGGATGCAGCTATTGTGCTTCTGCAAAATATTGTTTATATTATATATAAACATAAACTTGTTCAAAACTTGGCACTTGTATGTAAATCTATTATGAAACATGCTTGGGCTGAAAATTAATAACCCATATGAAATTTTAACCGCTAATTACCACAGTGTTAAAATCAAGGCAAGCTACATGTTCCATGCACAAGATAACTTTAATGATAATCTGAGCATTTTCAATATCTGCCTTTTCTAGCTTCTGCCATGCCTATGACATGTGTTAAAAATCCCATTACTTATTTCCCCATGCCCCAGACACACAGGTCCAATGGGACCTGCCTAAATCAAATGTCTGAATTTCCACTGTCAATATGTATAATGCAATATGAGATGAGCATGAACCGTGAAATGATCATAAGTTGTTAAAATGCGGTTAAAGATTCAAGACAATGTTCTACATGTGGGAATTTCTGGTAGGCTCTGAAATAATGTGTGATATTGCAACATCACACATTGTAGAAGCATGTCAGATAAAGCAATTAACACAGCAGCAGTACATCATGACACCAGTCCTAGAAGTATAAACAAAAAAATCTAATTATCAGCTGTATTCACACTGATAAAAGCAATAAACCATACAACATGTGAGGTGTATCTGCTGTAGTGCCTTTGGCTTATTATAAATATATGAACACAAATGAGGACATCATTATTTTGTCAATTACAGCCATACTGGCAAAAGTATGAAGGACATACAATAATAGAAAATCTGACGTTACTGTATTTATTTAATCCTATGAAAGGAAAAAATTTAAGACCTTTGTGAACAAAATTCAATACTTTTAAGACCCTGCAGGGATCCTGAAGTCACAAACATTTCTTAATTTACCAATGTCTATTAATAATTCTGCAGTATTTGGGATTATAAAGGGCACATGCTTCATATTTAAGCTAAATCCTAAAACATTGGGCATTGTAACTCTTGACTGCCATCAACACTAGTGCAGTAGTTTCAGGCTGAAACTCCACAGTGAGAATAGAGGGTAAATATTCCACATGTCTACGTGAACTATCAGGGCAGACAAGCCCACACTGTCTGCCACAAACAGTGGAAGAACACTGTAGCATATCCTGCTCCTTTAGACCATCCAGCCTCCTTAATAATACAGAGCCCATTGAATATGCACTGGCCCAGGTGGTTAATGTGATACAGGCACTGTGACTCTGGTGTCACTGTGAAGGGGAGAAGGATAGAGGGAGAGGCAGGAGGGCTGCAATGCTGCTGGAAAACTGCAAAGCCAGCAGTAAAAATCACTTCTGTCTCACACTGAACTCCTGAGGGGAAGAGTAAACATAACCTGCCGTGGACTATGTGTGTCCATATCATGTCATTTTAATTTAGGAATAACAAGCTGTTATGGAATGAGCAAGCCATGCAAACAGGCGGTGCCAAACAGTGGCTGCTGCAGTGAGGGGACAATGGGCTGTGTGACAAAGCTTTTGTCTGGCGTGGGTGAGGGTTTACAGTCTGTATGGTTTATACACAATCAAAAACATGTTTTTCCAAATAGTAATCTGATGCCCTTTCTGTCCTGTCTCACCTCCAAGCCTCATATTAATGCAGATAGTGCAGAAGAGTACACACAAACAGTAGAAAAGTATGATGGAAAGACCTATAAATCCACCTGACTGCCACAGAAAATATAACAATGTGATTGTAAACTGGCACACAGCAGCACACTCAAGCTGCATTCACTGTGCGTGTAGCTGTGGTAGGATTATCTCGGTTTATCATGTATTTACTTATCAAATAACACAAGATAATGACAACTACTTACATATCCCTCCCAAAACTCCAGCAATTTTGCAGAGCCATCGGTACCACCATGTCATGCCATCATCCTCCGGAGTGGGTTTAGTGGACGCTGCAGTCTCTGCCTCGGTGCTCATTGTGTTTTTCTTGCTATGTTAGCTAAAGCTAAAATCCCGTATTTACAGATGTCAGCCTCAGACGACCAAACAATAGCTAAGTTAAGTTAGCCAGTCTCAACAAACTACCTGCTAACTTGCTAATTACGACACCGCGGTCCCTATCGGTACTACCAGATTAAATTACAACTTTTAAGTATTTTTTATATTTTCTTTCCTTTGTCTGTTCGTGTTGTGGCCAGCTGGACTGATGTTAGCAGCAGCTTTTCACACAGATTCCCCCGTCAGTTAGTACCAGCTACCCGGCTAGCTGATGCTAACAGCACCGCCACCCAGCTGCCGCTAGGAGTGGATATCACCGCTGCATCCGTCCTCAACTCTCATCTAATCTTACAAATTAACAAAAAACGATCCCTAAATCCCGTTTTACGATGTTATAACTGTACACTATCCACCCGAGTTGTAGCCGTGTATCCACTGCCTCTGTTGTAGCTGCTCCGTTGTTCTCCTCCCTGGCTGCTCCAGCTGTAAGCGTTGCATTGTGGGAGGGATTTGAGGTGCGTCATGGTTTGTTTACATGGTTTGTGCCGATCAGCAAATTTGGGGTTGTAATTAATATTTTTACTACACATTTATGATTAGCACAGTAAGTGTACAGATGGAAGGCATGTGAGCTGCATTTTAGTTGATTTAATGTTTTAATATAAATGGAAATGAGGACATGCCAGGTGGCTTCAGGTCCCCTTTCAATGTATGAACATTACCTACATTTGAGTCGCAGAGAAAAGCATCATAAAATAAGGTTGTTTGAAGGATAGGTTCACAATTTTCCAAGTCTGTCTTAAAACAACAGTCAGGTCCACATATGCACATTGAAACAGGTTTTGCTTGCTGCAATCATTCCTGCTGTTCATACTGACCTTTTAAGAGTTCCCTCACTAATGCACTTTCAATAGGGAACAGACACATCTAACTATCTGGATAAAATAAAACGTTTTGAACCCGTTTCTCAAGTTGCAACTCTGTCCCATATCCATATAGCTGGCACAAGCTGCCAACTTTGTTTTGATTCTGAGGCACAACATGGGAAACAGGATAAAAATATTTTGTCATTCAGCAGATGGAATATTTTTTAATCTAGATGGTTAAAAGAATCTGTGGGGATTCTGGATTTACTTTCAGTTAAGTGTTTTTAAATCATCTTTTAGAGACCAATGGTTACCTCTGTGTCCTGAATATATGCTCATACATGTGAAACACACACTTCTATTTATCTTCCCATTTATTTTTTTTTATCAACCAGCTTGTTAAGATTGAAGGGTAAAAAGCAAAGATAGGTTCACATTTTTCCAAGTCTGTCTTAAAAAAATATTCAGGTGCCCAACACATTAATTCCCAAATCACTCATCCATATGAGATCCCTGCAAGTAAATACCAACCCATTTAGATTTAGGTGTAAATGTCTCTCAGCTGTTAAAGTGCCTGCTGCACAAACATGAACTGTGATCCTTTTTTATCAAAATTTGGATAGGGACAACACAAAAAAGGGAGAAAAGTCCAGGCAGCAGAGGGATGACTGTGTGTGTAGAGGTAGATACAGTAATCGTGACAAAGTCTAACCAGAGTCAATATGTTTTAGTCTCGTATAGCCAGACCTATCTCCACAGCGCTGTGTCCGCACTGGGGGAAAGACTGGATTCAATGCACTTTCACTCCTGGATAGGGAAAAAAAACTCCCTGGCCTGTTTGTATTTGCTCAAACCAATCACAATCATCCTGGGCGGTGCCACGCCCCGACGGTGCCTCTGCAAAATAGTGTCAGGTGGGAACCCATATCGGTGTAACACCTACACGAAAATGTTGTGAATATTATTCTTTGTAGATCTTTACAATCATTCAATGAAAGAAGAGAGCAGGCCTGCCTTACTGCAGGTGTAGGTTGATAAGTCGGAGGCTGTTGCCGTTGTTGACTTCTCCGTCTCCGGTCAGGCTGCCCGGAGACAGGAAGTAAGACTTTATCCAGGCACGGTTTAAGCCAGACTAGTGTGTTTTGATGGACTGCGTTCAGCCTCATAGTTAAAGCAGGCTTCGAAACGACACGTGGCTTCTCTCACTCAGACAGCAGAGTGGACTGTAGTGACTTTAGAGTCCTCCGGCTGCTCCTCCTCTCCTCCATTATTGGCACCGGTTTCCTCTTCCCTGGGGGTGTGTGGCAGAGCATGCCATCGAGGGTCTGCTGGGTCACCTGATCAGCTCGCTCAAGGTGAGTCACTATCTGCTCCACTTTCATCATGTGTGGCCCGCCCTCACTCTGCAGGCGCAGCAAATCCACCTGAAACAGGTCACAAGATGCCACTGACCTAACCTGCAGTTTTTCACTGATTTACATATGCATCTTTGAAGCTTGTATTGTGAGAAGTATTTCCTCTAGGACTGGGTGATTAATCAAATTTTCAATTACAATTTTAGCTTCCAACGATTATGAAAACGATAATAAAAGATTATCAAGATACGATTATTGTGCCGCATTGTGCTGATGCTCTCGTTTTGTCTTGTGTTATAAAACCAGTGCACCCATTTTTTTTTTACAGCGGTGCACTCTCGCTGAATTTTTTTTTATTAAGATGAATATCAATTGCAGGAATGTGTTTAAACATTTAATTACTGCATCCTCAGCTATCCTGTCACAGTTGTTTAAGTATAAGTAGCATCTGTGTTATTGAGCAAACAGACTGACTTACCACCTCCTGAGAAAATTCAGGCTTCTTCACAAAAGAAGGGCTTTTAGGCAACATGGCTGCAGACAGGATGGAAACAGCATCTGTCACCGCTCCTGACATTGCTAGTATTATAACCTAAAATCACAACAAAAAAGATTATATAGATCATTGAACAACAACACCAAGAAATAATATATACCACAGTTACACGGTGCACCCTTACCTTTAAATTTTGGCATAATCTGCTCTCTGTGCTCATTATTTGTGAATACAACGACTGTGCCATTTCTATGTCATTCTGGAACAAAAAAGAACGAGAAAACAAATTACTGACTACATAATATTCTCCACATCTTTCTGCATGAATGAAAGGAATAGAAGAAGATACAACTCACTTGTCTAAGTGCTAATGCTACAGCAAAGCAGTATGCATGTCTGGGGATGAAGTGCCCTTTGGTCTGTGCCTCCTCTATCAGAGCAGTGCAGATCCTGTAGGACTCTGCTGTGTTCTGATCAACAGAAAACAGAACATTAACTTTGGACATCTTAAAACAAATATAACTCTGGGGACTGTCATGTTAAAACAGACATAATAAAAATATATAGATCAATAAATTACCAGTTTATAGCAGGTGCCAGATGCCAGTGTTAATGTGTCTTTGTTGAATGGTACACCTTGGCTCCTCATGGATCTTAGTACCTCCAGGGCATCTGCAATAGCCAAAGTTAGTTATATTTTACACATGTGTAAATGATTTCACAGGAAAAAAACACTTAGGAAGGTTAATCTGTCACTTACTTTCATAAGAGCCTTTTGTGAATAACATGTCTATGGTGATGTTAAAGGAGGTTGCGTCGTTGAAAAATCCCCTCATACTCTGTTCAGACAAGTGAGAGGTGAACAGTCAGCTCAGTATCAATCCTTATGGCACTTTGTCAACAGCCAGGGTTTTGGTTAATTTTTATATTTCACCTTATCTTTAAGTGTAGCAGCAGCCAAGTCCTCCAGACCCAGCTCATAGCACAGTCTCACAAAGAGAGGACCAAACTTGAACTCTCCATACATCAGATTCCGGTTCTCTGTGTGATATCTAATGGGTGCAAATTAAAGGATCACAGCAGATAAGATAAGATGAGATAAAACATTATTCATCCTGAGGGAAACTGATGTTGCAATACAAAGTGGGAAGAGTAAAGGGTGCAAATATAAAAAGTCTGATAACAATAAGGTGCAAATCCAAAATATACACAATATATATAATGCTAAAATCAGCTTTTAACATGACATCAATATCCATTTCTCCTCCAATGCAGCCGGACCGCACTTGGCATAGGGCTGGGCGACATAGACCAAATATCATATCTCAATATTTTTGGCTGAATGGCAATACGCAATATATATTTCTGTATTTTCTAAGAAGTGGGCTAGATGTTCAGTTGCAAGTCAAGGCACATGTGAAATGTCACAAACACTTTTATTAAAACAAGCCTGATCAAAATAAAATGCAAAGGCAGGGTTTGCTTCCCTGTTTGAAAATATACAGCTGCAAAACATGTCAATTTAAACTGATCTAAAATAAATAGCCTACATTTGTATGTATTGAGTTATTTTCAACAACAATAGCAGTAATTTTAGGGCCAGATAACATAGCATTTTACTTTGTGTGTTTGCTTTTGTGATCCAATAAGTGAGGTAGTTTTGTTTCTGTTGTTTTATAATTTGGTTGACTCTGATAGTTCTGGTCTCAGACTGGTCCTCAGGCAGAACACTTTCTGAACTGGTTTGGGAACTAACTGTCAGGACCAGCTGAGTGAGGTGACTTTTCTTTGCTGTCTGTCTCTCTCTTTAGAGTTTCAACTCATATGTTGTTTTAGGATTGAACGCCATTTCATCTAAACAAGCCTGCCTGTCATGGCTTTACAGGAGAAAACACAACATCAAACTATATCCATATAAATGGTATTGCCTCATCCCATATCTTGTTTGAAAATTATCGATCTATCTTAAAAAGTCGATATACCGCCCAGCCCTAACTTGGGGCCACTACAAAATGTTACAAATCATCAGTGTTGTTATAGATATAGGTGTGGGCGGCCCTTAACAGTAGGGATCAGTCTATGTGGGGTGGCATATACTGTAGATATATTATAGTATAGTATCAGATCTGAGGTATAAGTAGTGTAAGAGTACATGGTGGTGAATATAGAATATTCATGATTATGTCCATGATATAGCACTTAATGTCACACTATGTCTCGTGAGTCGGCTGTAAGGAGTTGAGTTGTAATGATAACATACATACATAATTCAGATACTTAATATACGATGTTAGTTAAAGTCATTGAACACATTTGTTTTGCTCTGTGAAGTGGGTAGAATCTAATTTCCTTCTTTCTAATGTTTGTAAAAGGCAATTCAGAGAGAGAGAGAGAAAGAGAGAGAGAGAGAGAGAGAGAAGAAGATATTCTGCTGCTGAAATGGTTGCTACAAAGTGTGTTTATGCTTAAGATAACTGCCAATAAAAGATGTACCAAACCTATAAATCGCATCTCTGGCTGTCCCCATGTCATCTGCAGACTGGCACAAGTGAAGGAGAAGCTTCAGCTCATCTCTCAGTATCAGCTCATTCCTTTGCAGCTTCTGACTAAATAGCTCAATATAATTTCCTGTAAAGAATGAGGTGAAAATGTATGTATGTATCATAACACATGATGACATAAAACTGCAGTTTTAGAGTGAGCGACAAACACTACTTCACCTTTCGATCCAGAGATAAGATGAGCCACAGCCAGCTTCCTTTGCTGGAAGTCTTGTAGTTTGATAACATCTTCTGACAACAGATGCCTCTTAGCTGCAGAAATATAAGATATTTTTACTTAAGTAAAAGCAGCAATACTACAGTGTAGAAATACTCTGTTACCAGTAAATGTACTTAGCTCACTTTTGTACAAAATGCAGTGGTGTTGTGTTGTGTGGTAAAAATAAGGCTGGTATAATTTCATGTCAGTTATCACCATTGGGGAAAAACACCACAAAAAGTAAACTTAATTTTAAGAAAGGTTGCTCCCTTGAGCCACCATATCATAAATATCAGCTGGACAGCTTGTACTTATAATAACATTATGCCTTATATTTCAAAGAAAATGCCAGCATGCAACTTCTACAAACCCTGCAAGTAAACCCGCAGTTACATCGAGTTTTGTTGTTATGACCCATTTAGAGCCACTTACGGTCAGTTACTGTACAGTATCTTTGTAAACATGTGGGTTATTTAAGCTGCTAATGTAGCTTCTCTGGTGGTAACCAGCCAATTTTATCGGTCACTTGTGTATCAGACAGGAAACATATTGAGGAGTTTTATTTGTCTTACCTCCTATGCAGCATTCAGTCCAACCTGGCTGTAAAACACCACAAAAAACTCCTTTAGAGGACTCATGCACTAACGACCGACAACATTTACCAATCCTCACCAGCGCCATAGTGTCCACTGACTGTACCATGGACATGAAAACAAAGGGGGTGCCATTGGAGATATCATACCGTTTTAAAACGCCGATTGCTCTCCGAATACTAAGACATATTTTAAAACGTATTGGTACTGAATAACTATTTTAATTGGAGTAAAACCGACTGTGTAGCTTTTTCTTTCTTTTTTTAAACTTTTGTAATACGCAATTGGTATCATCCAATATGGCAGCGCCCTGTGATCCGGCGTCGGACTATCCTACAGGTGGCGCTGTTGCACTGCATTTTAAACATGTCTGATGAGTTTGCTGCTGTTAGGAAGTTTGGGACACAATAATTATTATTATGTATAATAAATGTATGGGATATGGAGTTTTGGCCTTAGTGTGCTCTTAGTAGGCCCTATATTGCTATAAATTTAATAACAATATTATTCATTTAGCAATATACATTTTTAGCCATAGAATATTCATATCTATCCTACCACTACTGTTTATTATTATTTATTATGTATTATCTATATTACCACTGTACATTACTCTGGTGTTTACTTCCTTTTGCACTTGTGGTTATAGATGCTGAACTGCATTTCATTTTCTCAGTAGCTACTTGTAATAAAGTTGAATCTAATCTAAACTAAAAATCAATTCTATTTTTTTTTTCTCATTTGGAAGGAGTACATCACCACATCTTCCGGGGTGGTTTGGCAAAACATTTTAAAACCAATTTACCCTTTGAATGTATACAATTTTGTGTAAAAACAACAAAAAAATGCCATGAATTATGTTATGAATTCAGAATTGCTTGCACGATGATTGTTTTTGCTCTGAATGTTTGGTTATGTTGGAAAAAAATGTTAGTTAGAAGTACAACTGATGTCTGATTTTAAAAGATTTGCATTCACCTCCACTCCCACTTTAGTACAGGAAGCCTCAGTGAGCACCAAACCCTGCCAGTCAGTGTACCCATTGACCTACACAGCATTACATAACCAAGGACTCCTTATGATCAAAGAGTTCTGCTGCATTTTATATGATGCTGTGGCCATACATTTGAAATCCAGCTCTTAGGTGAAGTGCTTTCTAGATTCATCTTGATTCCTTGTAACTACTGAATATGTTTTATAGTGTCAGAACCATAGAAATTAAATTTGATTTCTATGGTCAGTACTGATAGAAGTAAAGTCTTATTCAGTTGTTTATCATACACAAATGTACACAATGCATGTGTACATTTCATCATATAATCTAATGTTCTTTTTCTTGTTTCTTCATACAGGATTTAATGGTAAGATGTGATGTTCCACTGCAGGCAGTGGGTACATATAATTGCTAAATTTGCAGCCATTTGGAGAAGATTCATTACTATGATTACGGTGCTTCGTAAAGTAACTCCTAAGATAGACTATATCTCGCACAGAGAAAATAGGGCTGGGACAGGGAGTTCCCCACTGTTGCCTTGGCAACACGATCTCAGCCCATCCAGCTGAGATTGCTTGCTCAGCCAATCAGACACAGGGCCTTGGATAATTTATGGTATCCTGCAAGGTGTATGTGTCTCTGTGGGTTTCTCTCTCTCTCTGCATATGTGTGTTTGCATGGATTTAAAAGCAGGTTTTCCAACATATAGCTCATCTAAAGCTACAGGTTGAGGGTTTAGTGTGGTGGCAGCATGCTGAGTTGTTCAAATAATGCAATAATCAATTGGGAAATATAGTCCTGTTTCTTGGGGGAGGTCTATTTTAGAACTCAGGTTCTGCCGACAGATAGTAGCGCTTTCATCTTCTTTGATTTACCCCTGCATGCACTTCCCTTTGGTTTTGGAAAGTGCCCGGGGTGTGCCATCATCATTAATAAATGTCCCCACTGAAACAGTTTTGGCACAAGAAAAAAACCAGCTGGTACCAATTACTTTGTCAGACTGTGTGCCACTGCTCTCACATCACTGTCCTTGAAAGACAATTAAATATCCATCTATAGCAAGACTTATGACATACATTTATATGCATGCCTATTCACTCAGTGACTGATTTTGTACTAAATCATAAACTGCAGCTGTGTGTTGGGTTTGGATAAATAGTGGGGATGCTTTGTCATTTGCATAACTTATAATAATGTAATACTATATATGGAAGGGAATATACAAGTGTTCCACTCACTGGTGTACAGTATGAAACAGCTCTGTGAGACTGGCTCAGACATCAGACATGCGGACCTGTGGTCCCCCACTGTAAAGCAAATGGATGTTGAATTGTGGAGACATGTCCTCTCATCTTGCTCTGCTCTCTTCCTGCTCTGCTTTCTCAGTTAGTGTCCCTGGGGCCTCTGATCTGAGAGGTCCTTCTCTTCACTAGGAGTTTTTTTCTCATTGCATGTTTCATGTTCTACATATCCTTATGTATGTATATATATATATATATATATATATATATATATATGTGTGTTAATTTGTTATAAACTGCATATATTGTATTCATTTGGTGCATTACTTTTCCTTTGCATTAGAAGCAGTAGTGGTGGTTCAGTACTGCTGCCTCTCAGCATTGCAGCCAGTTTACATGTTCTCCCACTGCAGGTGTTCTTGTACCCACAACAGAGGATATGCAATATTAAGCATGTTGTAATATTCCTAGTATTGAGTTGTTCCAAAGGTTCTGAGTTGTGGTTGCCCACTGCTCCTAGGATAAAATGCATGCTATATGCATGCTGCACCAATTTTCATGGCAATCAATCCTCTAGTTGTCAAGCCATGTCACTAAAAGCCAAATAATGTTAATCTGCTGGGGGCGCTAGATGAAGTCAGGAGCTCACCAAAGTCAGTAGGATGCATCATTTGGGGACCATGCATGTGCAAAATTGTATCTATTCAGTAGTTGTTGAGATATTTCAGTCTGGACCAAAGTGGTGGACGGAACGACCAACTAATATTTCCTTCTACTAGTGTGGCTTAAACATTCAATTTCCATACACGATTAGCTACATATCACAAGATTTAACCTGCGGTAGTCAGGCAAATGGAACCGTGTCAAACCACTCACACACAGCTCTTTTATTTTAGCTTTGTTACATCTTACAGAGGAAAACTGAGCCTCCGCTCTCTGTCTGCACTGTGGGAACATAAACCCACCATCACCATCCTGTCTGCATCTCAGGGACACTTGTCAGCAAGGATGCCAAAAGAAACAACTTCCCTCCTGGGCTACACTGCCACCAACCATCTGTGTGCACGACATTAACAGTCAATGTTCTGTGCTCCATCATTAGAACAGAGGAGTTTGTAGTTGGTAATGTGGTCACTCAGTCCACCACTTTGGTCCAGACTGACATATCTCATATGGTCGATGGATTAAAAGTTGTACAGATATTCATGAAGAGGATAAAGCCGACTGACTTTGCTGATCCCCTGACCAGCAGGGTGGCACTTGAGGTTTTGAGTCAAATATCTTGACAACTGTTAAATGGATTGCCATGACATTTGGCACACTTCTAAGTGAGAGATTTGGACTTTTGATATCTTACATCTTTGAATTTTGTACAGTTTGTGATTCTGTGCAACCAGCAAGGCTCAGTGGAAGAGACTATTTGTAAAAAGTTTTTTTTTCCTCCAATATCACAGTCTGAATATAACATTATAAGAAATAACACTGCCTTTATAATACACATTAATACAACTTAAATTGATAAATAGATAAAAAAAAGACAAATACACAAATTCTTATTTTTCACAACAGATTTTATTGTGGTTTTTGAATGTTTGTTCTTTAGTAGTGGTTCCTCTTACATGAGATTCGCCATATGGGTAGAGGAAATATTGCACACAAACATCAGAAAGCACTAAGGAATACTTTCACTTGAAACTAATTGCTATAAGTTACATATGAGTTTGGGGGAAAGGGCAGGGAGGATGCAAGATCACAAGACAAATATACCACACAGCTGCAGACAAACATTATTAAAGTTCTCCCAAGAGAAAGATGAGGAGAAAAAGGCAGAGATAAATAGACAGAGAGAGAAAGAGAGGACGTGTAGAGAAAGAAGACAGAGAAAGGAGAAATGTCAGTTCAAGAGAAATGTCAGTTCAGAGTTTGTCGTTGGTCATGGTGTTGGTTTGAGGTTCCCCTGCAGAAAAACTGGTCTATAGTGGTATCATGAACACCTGACATCATTTCAGAAATATCTGGTGAGTCGATTGAATAGCCCAAAGTATCAAAGCCTGTAATCATTGAGTTGTGATTTGTTAAATGTTTCTCCAGAAGGTGGCCTGTCAAAGTTGATCTGTGGCCTATGTACTGTTAGTTTGGTTTGTGCCATGTACCGGTGTTTAAAGTGTCTAGTTTTTGTTTTACATACTTTCATCACGTCACTCACTCTCACCTCCTGTGCTGCCCCTTCTCAAGACTACGCCTCTTCTGGAAGCAGTTACCTTTTCATCCTGGCTAAAGAGGAGAAACTTTTTTGTCACGAGACATTTTCAGCCTTCAACCCGAAAATCTACTGTACTGCACCCAAAATCAAGTTCACACAGTGCATATTTGTACGCCATTTGAGTTACTGTAGTATACAATGTCATAGCACAACTTGCAAAAATCATAAAATGCTGCTTACATTGATTTATTTATGTAGCCTAGCCCTGTTGTTCTTAATGCAAGCCTGAGCAAAACCCCCATAAAAAAGAGAGAAAATCCTAACGTATCATGCATGTCATCCAACCACTCCATCGGCCACAACACTATTTATAATTATAGTACAATGCTTTAGAAAAACAAGACATTTTAAGGTTTATGAAAATATCCTGCCTCACCAGCTTTACAATGGGAAAAGGCTATCTCCCCCATAGCTCAATGATTACATAAAGAAACAGGAACTTAAAGAACTTAAATGAATAAAACAGACAATTAAAAGGCGATCCTCTAAAAAGCATTGTGGAAAATGATGCGATTTTACACGTGACAAAAGGCAAGGGAGAGCATTCTGAAGCAACTTCCTGTTGTGCAGTGTAAAAATCTGGACAATCAAGCACAATAAATTAAACTTACCAAAATAAATTAATATTCATACATCAGCAGCAACATAAATCAGATTTAAAACATCAATTTTTAATCAAATAAAACCCAGCCGACTTAAAAACATAAGGTTTCACAATGGTAGGGGCACCTTGTCTCGCCCGTGATGAATAAGAAGTCAGACATCATATTAATGCTAATCAGTGTTGCGTATCCTTTCAAGTTAATTCATACCTACACCGACCATCATTCAGCTATGTAACCATTTAACAGTCCTTTTTGGGATTGACCTCTGGTGTGTAGAGTTACCTGCCCACTCTTCTGCTAGTTGCACCAGTTCTTATACATTCATTTTGACTCCCTATAAGGCAATAACAGAAAACGTGTTATTTTATCCTTTGGTGTGGATAACAGCCATTATTCAAGAATACCATATGCAGGGATGTTTTGTTCCTTGACAGCAGTTAAATTGATTAAAGGCTCTCATGTATTTTGATCTGGGGATGCAGAAGAAACTCAATACATCAACAACAACATCATTACTTGATCTGTGCGAGAGTTAGCTTAATTGGACAATCATGGCTTGGCTAGTTTTTTTGGTTTCTAATTTCCTTCCAATCCATTTATGACTAAAAATTAGATCACATCTTGAGGGTGTCAAGGACGTCGAAAACATTGTCCTTTGCATGGAGCCCCTCAAAGCTAATTTGTATTAATGTTAGTCCTCATTGTAAATATTTAGTACATAAGAAGAAGTAGCATTTTATCATATAAGTGTTTACGTGTCTGCTTAGGTTTTATGCTACATGGATTTGTCTTCTTCCTCAAATAATGATCCCTCTCATTATCGGTCAGCCTTCTGATCACTTGCTGAACAGGCCTACATCTCTATCTTACAAGCTGGGAAGGACTCATCTTGCATGACGACAGTGCTGCTGCTGGCCAGGACCATGATGTTGAGCTCCTGCTGCTTGTCATGGGTCTCCTGGTACCACTCCCTCATCACATCCGTGTCATGGGTTGGAATCAGAGTGACCTGATACCAGAGAGGAGGGAGCATTCAGAGAGGTCAAGTATCATCCTTACAACCAAAAATTGTCTGTCTTTCTGTCTCTTCTTCCCTTATGATGTTTGCAAGCAGAGTTCAGTAGTATTACTAGCAGGGGTTTAACAGAGAAATTAAAACATGAAAAGTTATAGTTTTATAAATCGATGCCAGGAAATTGATTTGAGTCTGGTTTATTCCATTTTATTTGTTTTGTTTTACCCCTGCTATATACTACATTCTAATTTAAATGCACATGTGATGAACAGAGGACCAAAGAGCCAACCAAAGTTCAATTATAAATCATTGTAAAATTTGTTCATAACTCACCCAATATAAAGATTAAAAATAACCTTACACTTGGTAAAAGTAACCACTCCTTTTGGTTTGATTTATGACCCAATATAAAGATACAAAATAACCTTACACTTGGTAAAAGTAACAACTCCTTTTGGTTTCATTTATGACCCAATATAAAGATAAAAAATAACCTTACACTTGGTAAAAGTAACCACCCATGTGGTTTCATTTATGACCCAGCAGCAATGTAAATATGACATTGTTACTGTGTCAAAATAACCCAATGTAAATAATACAATTGACACTAAAACTGGGTCAAAATAACCCAGTGTTTTGGGTATGATTGGTGACCCAGTGGTTTTTATACCCATGGGTACTGGGTAAACTTTACCTAGTACTGGGTCGCTGCTAGTTTGACCCAATATTGGGTACCACGATTGACCAAAATTGGGTTAAAATTGACCCAGTATTTTTTAGTGTGTAACAATTCTATTGAATATTTCTTTTACATATTCAAACCCTTCTGACACCATGAAATTGTAACTTCACTGTCTTCATGTCAAATAAAACAAAAATAAATAACATATAATGTACTCCAATTACTTTTACAGTATTAGAGCATTACAGCCTGTTAATACTTACCTGCATATTGTTTCCCCACTGGGCCTTTCCTTCCAGCAGAGCATCAAGGACAGCCCTACTGGGCTCCTGAGCTGTCTGATCATTGCCACTGACCACGTAGTAAGAAGAGCGCACCCGCTTAAAAAACTCAGCATCCACATTCTTGGCATTGCAGTGATTGGGGATGTAAACCAAATCCATGTACATGGGAGGACAGTTGGGCAGAGATGCCCCACCAGATACCTTTCCACTGCCAGTACCTGAAAGAGGCAAAAATATACCTGTCTTTGATACATTCCCTAAAAATATGAGCAAATTACGTGAAGTAGTAAAGTGACATAAATGAGGGCAATGCGTAAATAGTACTCACCTGATGTGGCACTTTTGACACCTCTGGATGCAGAGGTATTGGTTGCATTTTTGGCATCTTTCCCTTCTCCGACACTCTTCTTTGGAGAGGAAGTCTTTGTGTCCTTCACTTTTGATAGAGCACTCTTCCTGGCTGGTGATGAAGACTTTTTCAAGAGCTTTTTCTTCTTGGGCTTTTCTCCCCCATCTGTATTAGCATTGTGGAGGTTTTCTTCAGCCTTGAGGGCCTCTGGGTCCACCATGCAGACATCATGGTGGCCTGAAGATGGAGCAGAGTCCCTGAGTGCCACCGGAGGAGGGTCGGCATGCCTGTAGGTCAGCGTTCTGTCAGTGGGCAGAGTCTCAGAGTCGTCTTCAGAGTCAATGTTAGCATCAGCTGTAATGGAGGGGCACTCCTCTGTCCCTGGTGGGACATCTGAATCCGTCTGGGAGGGGGCAGATTCACTGATGGATGTGGGTGGGGTCTCCTCACACTGCTTGGCAGAAAGCTTACCTCCTGGAGGTGGGGGCCCTCCTCCTGACTTGGCCAGAGGTTTTTCCTCATCCATGGCATTCTCTTCATTAATGAAGTATTCTAGAGGGTTAGGGTTGATGAAAGATGGGGACAGTTCAGTCTTGGGGTGACGATACTCGCATGAAGTGACTAGGCAGAGGTCGACATCTGTCTTAGATGGAGCAGAGGGGCTCTTCTTAGTGGAGTCTGGGTCCCTGGAGCCACAGGCAGAATTGTAATTGCATGGATCAGGGGAGAGAGGTAGATATGATGGAAAGGGAACTTTGGGGCTCACAGGGGATTTTGCCTCAAGTGTAGAATCTACACATTTAAAGGGATTAGTCTCCTTTGCCGGGGAAAAGGTATCTTCTTTTGAAAAGGTAAAAGACGATGATGGGGAAGCAGCTTTGGGAGGTGAGGGTGACTTGTCATATTTCTGCTGTGTGTCAGATTTATTAGTAACGCTCTGCACAGATGGTGAAATTGGGCTGGTACCGCTTTTAGCCGGGGGACCTCCGAGCACTGGGGATGGCTCAGTGGAATGGGGAGAGTGGGTGAGAGGGGATGCCTTTTGGGTGACTGGAGACTTTTCTGTCTGCTCAGCCACGGCATGTAACATTTCTGTCATCTGGCAGGGAGTAGTCACAGAGGGAGTGGACTGAGATGCATCTGATGGGGTTGCAGAAGTGGCGAGGACTGAATCACTCTCTTCAAAAAGAAAAGGCTTCTCCACTGTAGAACTACGGTCTTCATATGGCCTTTCATCTGTTCCATCTGAGGGGCTGTAGTCAACCTCAGTCGGGCCATTCTTCGTAGCACGTGAGCTGCCTCCTACAGATGGATGCTCTGGAGATTGCCTACTAAAGTCCAGGGCTAAGGAATGGTCAGGGGACTCCTGGCCAAACTCTATTGACATGGTTGAATGCTCTGGGGATTTTGCGTCCTGTGTTCTGCTTTTTGACTTTGGTGAGATGTCTGGGGAGATAGACATCGGCCTCGGGCTATCTTCCTTGGTTGGCGATCCCTCAGCCTCCTGGAAGGTGGTTGGGGTCTGAACCACGGAGACAGACAAAGAGTCGTCGACTTCTGTTGAGTGAGGAGAGCCTACCTCGGCATGAAGGGAAGGAGAGTCAGTCGTGGGTTCTGGCAAGGAGCTGGTAGCCAGAGAGGCGGTGGATGCTGAAGCTAAATGTGAAAATGTATCTTCTGCTACCACCTCCTCCAGAGGGGTCCCTGATTTGTCTGATGTGGTACCCTCTGAAATGGACATTTTGCTCTCTTCTTTGAAAGCTGTGAAAGGATTAGTGTCTTCAGGTTTGGTCACTGGTGCTGATGACAACACTGAATCTTCAGTTTTCTTATGATCTATATCAAAGAGGGACTTTTCTGTCTTCATTGGGAAATCAGGTTCAGTTGGAGGTGGGCTTTTTGGAGAGGACATTTCCCTCTCTACAGGGAAGGAACTTTCTGGTTCTGGCTCATTTGCCTCTGGGGTACCTCTATTAGAGGTATCCTCTTTATCACTCGTGACCTCCACAATTACTGGACCCTCTGCTTCGTTTTCTGACACAGGTGGTAGAGCCCCTGCTCTTTCATCTACCGGTGACTGATAGTAAGGTGTGTGCCCAGAGGACTGAGGTGAATTAGCTCCTTCCAATGTCTTGTCATCTGGGCTGATGGAGGAATCAGCTGTTGCTCTGGCGCACCCAGCCAGTGTGGTGGACAGTTCTATTGGAGCAGCAAACAGTGACGGAGAATCAAACTTGTCCTTGCGGTCCACTGAAGGAGAACGTACAAGAGGTGATGTTGTGGAAGTTGAACTGAGTCTAGACAAGTTCTCACAGGACTCTTGAGCTGTTGCAAAGCTTTCGGCTTTCACTGTGGAGGGAAACTCCTTACCTAATTTATCCTCCTCTAGTGATGAAGGGGGAGATATTGTGGAAGCGGAGTGGTTGTAGTCTTGGCCTTCTGTGGCATCACTCTGAGAGTGATCTGACCTTGGTATATCCTGAAGTGGAGACAGCTTCTTTCTATCAAACTCTCCAGATGCTGATGTCCCAAGCCTGCCAACATCCTGTGAAGGAGAGTCATCATTGGTGTTTTCGTCGCTCATAATGTCCCTAGGAGTCAACATCTCATCCATGGGAGTAGGCAGACTGGAAATCTCAATGGTGGACTGAGTGTGGCCAGAGGTGACGGTGTAATCCTCAGGGGGTTCATCTCTGTTCTCGTCATCCGAGGCTGTTGAGCTCTCAAAGCCAACTGGCAACATTTCGTCATGGATAGATGCAGCTGGAGAAACAGGTGAGGACACTTTGGGTGAGGCGGATACAAACAGATTAGGTTTTTCTGTTTCTCTCTCACTTACATGCTGACCTTCTACATTTTTATTAGTTACATCATCGTTGTCTTCAACACTATTTCCTGGTTTGACTTCATCATTCCTGTCTTGGTGTTCATCTTCACTGGGAGTAAGCTTATCTGGTTCCACTCTCTGTGGTTCATAAACTTCTTCTGTCTCTCCTTTCTCTTCATAATCCCCTCCCTCTGATGTCTCCTCCATTACAGTGCCTTCATCTTCAAACTTCTCGCTTACACTGCCATTGAGTTTTCCCTTAAGAACTTCTTCTGGAGTCTCTTCATTGTCTCCATCAGCCTCTGTTGTGGTTATACCCTCATCCACAGACTCTAATGCCTCGGGTGACTCTTTGGTTTGTATTATTTCTTCACGCTGGATCAACACAGCCTCTTCTTCCTTAATTTCTTGCACAGTCGCATCATCCTCCACCAACTCTTCAGCTCTGAGCTCCTCAAAGTCCTTAGTGAGGTCTTCTGGTGTGGACATCAGAGATCTTACTGCTTCTAGATCCTCTGCAACAGCAGCTGCACTCACTGCAAGTTTGCCACTATCCACCTTTGTCTCCTTCTTTGTCACCTTTGGCTTTCCTTTCTCTTTTAACTTTGATGGGATTCCTGCATCTTTTTTCAGGGGCTTTGGTTTTGGAGCTAGAGTCTTTTCTTCACCCACAGCAGATGTCTTTTTTATGTCTTTAAATGGCTTTTTGACATCTTTCTTTTGTTCTTTCTTCTCTTCTTTCTTCTCCTTCATAGGCGAGTCTCTTCTGATATCCCTTTTTATAACTTTCTTTGCCTCCTCTTTCTTCACCTTTTCATCCTTTTTAATGTCATGTTTGGGTGTATCATCTTTCTTTGCTACTTCTTTCTTAACCTCCTTTTTCTTTTCCACAGTCACTTTGGTCTCCTTTTTAACAATCTTTTCAATTTTGGGTTTTATTTCAGACTTCTTTTTTTCTGGAGTCTCATTTTGGGCTGTTTGCTCTGCCTTTGTTTTTGATTCTTTCTCGGGTGCCTTTGCCTTGTCCTTTTTCAGCGGGGCCTTTTCTTTTTTCTCAGTCTTTTGTGTTTTTTCATGAGAAGACTCTGCATCTGTCTTTGCCTTCTCTGGTGCTTCCTCCTTTGAATCCTTCCTGAAGCTTTTGCTTGGTGATGGCTTTGGGGTAGACTTTAAGCTCTCTTTGCTGTCTGCTCTGTGTTTCATCTTAGCTTGCTTTAGTGTTGGTGTTGACGGCATATTAGAAGACATCGCTTTCTGAGTGACAACTGGCTGCTTCAGGAAATCCAAGTGCTTTAACTTTTCTAAACCTTCAAAGATGTGATGCTGGGTGGCATTTCCAGGAAAGAGAACACGCACAACCTTATCTGAGGGATTTGCAGGGTGCCACACAATGAGTGAAGAGATAGAAGTCAAGTAAGAGACAGGGAACTCGGATTCTTTTCCATTTGGCAGCAGAATGGAAGCGGTGTCTTTTTCACTTCCTGTCCACTGCTTCATAAAGTGCTGCATCTCCTTGCTGTTCCTTGATGGATTAAGCACATACATCTCAAGCTTCCCAACACCCATTTTCTGAAAAAGTATGAGTGGTTCTATAGTGTTTCCAACAGGCCTCTGCAAAGGCTCTAACCTCAAATTTAGCTTGGTGAGGAACTGTTGAGTGAACGCTGCCTCCTCAATATTTCTCCGCACTCTGTAATTAGGTTCAGGGTTTTCCAGGTTTTCAGGAAGATTCACAAACACAACACCAATATCTGGAGAAATCATGTTCTTCACCCAGTCGCTGTTAGCTGTCGAACCCTGTGACTGTTCCTCCTCGAGCTCTGCAACCTTCCTCTGCAGCATGCTGTTGATGCCTGGCAGGTTGTCGTCACCAATGTGTGTCATAAGGATGGAGTCCACCCGGTCCAGATGTCTCACCAGTTTCCAGAAGCACGACTTCCTGTCCGAGCCACCGTTAATGAGCATGTTGAAGCCATTGACGGCAAAGAGAGCAGAGTCACCGCTGCCAGCAGGGAAAATGTAACAGCATGGTTTGGAGAGTTTGAGGAATCCACCCGAGGTTGGTGGTTCTAACATGTCAAAAGGAGATGGGATCTCTACTGATTCAGATAAATACTCTGTGAACTCTGAGAGACCCTCCATTTCCGGGAGTATGAGAGTGGAGTTTAGCTTCATGTTAATGAAGTCCTGCAGGTTGTGTTTGTCCAAGTTGGAGTTTTTCCATTCGCCTTGTTCGGGGCAGGAGAGTGTGAGGTTGGCTTTGTTTGCTGGGTTAATGGTGCTGAGCAATTCACCAATCTGTGCATGAGAAAAATTAGGTGACTTTAATTTTTAATATGATAGAGTCCTCAATGAAATGAACAGGGCTTTGCAATCACAGTTTTAGTATGTGTATATGTACATACCTGTACTGTATGAATGCCAGTATTTTTAAGACTATTACGCAATGCTAGAATGGGAGGGCAACCACCATGCAGTTTTGAATTTATTGAAAGGGTTTTACTGACAAACTTTTCTCATTCTATAAAAAGAAACAAACACAGGACTTTCACCCAGGAGATTGGGGTTCGTGTCCCGCTCGAAAATAAAACAGTGAGTTATTTTTAAGTGAACGTAACAACTGGAAGTACGTGACATGCTGCGTCATATGATGTTCCACGGCGCATTACACGGAATGTCACGTACTTCCGGTTGTTACGTTCACTTAAAAATGACAACGTTAAGGGCATGTTTAAAACCGCAAACGTAATGTTTAGGTATGAGGGTGAAAAACGCTCATATAGGTCGACTTGTATTTACTCCGACTGCTGGGGGTGCTATTTTAGTAAACCGCTTGTATGGGCCGTACTAGAGAGTAGGACCAAATGACACATATGGTCGTATGGTTTGGAGGAATTGTTCATATTACAGTGTCATAAGAAAAATTTCCTGTTGGCTCACCTCTTGGTCGGTGAATATGTCTATGAAGTTGAAGAAAGAGAAAGATCCAGACTGGAGAATCAGCTCCCCACTGTTTTCAGAGCATTGCCCTGAGAGAACCAGAAGCTTGTGTCTGGCAGTGTCTGAGATCATCAACCTAACCTGGAGAGTAAATGGACAATAAGTTAAAAAAAAACATTGAGAAAAAAGCATGCATGATTGAGAAAAAAAGAAACAAGTAATATATTTATTGAGACTGGTAGAATACTATACAATAATACTATTACTGGCTACAGAGACAGAGAATACAAAGTCTGCAGCAATCAGCTTAATGATGTAGTGCATTTAAAATATCACCAGTTTCACATCACTCAAATGCATTAGCTAATTAGCTGAATTGTTCACTCTGCTAAGTTTCCTTTCATTCCTCTATCTCTTGCCTCCCCCCTTTCTGTTTGTCTTTTTTTTCTACTTCAGCAACATCAGCTGTTCTGGGCGGCTGGCCAGGTCAATCCTGCTGTGCTGTGGGATATTATTAATGCACAGTTTGACTGCAGACATGGTTGGGGGGTGGAGGCGACGCTGAAAAGGAGCAGTGACACAAGAGAAGATCTTGTGTCATCCATGCCCCTGACCGTTCAATGTCTTTCTTCCCATCAAAATGTAAATGCTTTACTGCAATAACAAAAGGTAAAAGGCTGCACTTGTTATTCTAGCAGTAAATGAGGCATTAGCCTTGTCCCTTGAGCTCCTAATTGCTCATATCATTTTTTATTCCAACAAACAGCAACAACAAACAGCAGGTCATATTAAGAGGGTGGATAATTTGACAAACATGGTAGACAGTCAAGGTTGAATAATAATCCTTTTAAAGCTGTAATTGCTTTGTAAATGTGCATTAATTTAATGTTTTTGTGAATTATCCCTCCTTGGTAGAAGGATGGAAGATAAAATACAAAGTTACAAAATAAGGAAGAGGTTATAATAATATAATAGATTGTCAACAATAATTACAGCTCATTTTACCTCTGTACTGACGGCTTCATCTGAAGGGTTGATAAGTACCACTGTCTCCAGGACATTACTTTTATGGTGAAGAATTCTCTGCCCTGCAAAACAAAATAGAAAATAGTTAGAAATAATTAAAAAAAACAAAACAGCCCAAAACTTGAAGATGTTCAGTTTACGTAAACACAAGAAGAAGAAAATGTTGGAAGGAGGGAATTTTTTACTCAAATGATCAATTGATTTTCAAAATAGTTTCCGATTCATTTCCTGATGATCGACTAATCAATTAATCAACTAATCGACAAACAATAAATACAAGACACAATTATTATTTGCAAAAGACAGGATCATTGTTTGTTCTCTCTAATATAATATGGTTTAGTCTACCACACAGTAATATTTCCCCTCATAAGACAGAGCTGTTATATAGAAAATGGACAGTGGTGTGACAGGCTCATAATCAATCATCCTATGTTTTGGATGATTGATTATGATAATGACTTTGTTCCCACAGTGTGTGTGTCTTTGTGTGTATTAGGGGGTTATCCTCTGGTCCAGCTGACGAGGGTATACATGGTCTAGTATCATTATTCACTCACTCAATCTGCCTTTGTTTCTTCTTCTTATCTCTTTTTTTTTTAAATACCTAAATCAATGAATTCCCTTAGTCAACTGAAAAAAGACTGTTTTTATTTGGTCATTTAGATCAATTTCCACTGGTAAAAAACAAAAGAAATTGCCGCTAACATTCTGTGAATAAGACAAACAAGAAGATGTCTCCTGTTGGGTTCAGAGGGCAGTGAGGTGTTGCTCGAATGCTTTAAATTCAGAAGGCAGAGTGCGCCTCGTCTCCAGAGACGTGATACTGCAGCAGCTATCTGGCTGCTGGGCCGATTCCTCCATATATATTTCATATAGCAGATTCTCATTATAGAGCACATAGCCATTAACCCTGCCACCTCCTCCCAGAGGGCTGTCACTCCATATGGAAGAACTATTTCATTCACTGCTGTTAATAGTGCACTGCCTCCTTTACAGTATGTTACTATTAGCCTCTAATATTCTGGGGAGTTCAGTGATGGTAGAAATAATGACTTTTTCCCCGCTCGTCAAGCCTTTAACAGTTCCAATATTGCACTCCATTTGTTTTATGGAGTCAGTTGTCTGGAGGGACTTTTATTTTGAGCTTTCATATAAATTCAGAGGGAGTGGTTCTTTTGTTAATCTTTTCTGCAAATTTGGCAATACACATACAAACACATAGGTCTACATGTATATACATGTAGACCTATGTGTATGCATGTATATGTACATGTGTACATGTATATACATGTAGGCCTATGTGTATGTACATGTATATACATGTAGGCCTACATGTATTATACATGTACCCATGTACATTCACATAGGCCTACATGTATATACATGTACACATGTACATACACATAGGCATACATGTATATACATATACACATTTGATCCTCTGCATGTGCATTTTATTAGCATTTTGAAGCAGAGTCAGTCTAATCACCATCATCAAAACCCCAGTCGACTCTGGGAGAAACCAGCTTCGCTCAGCTTTGTTCTGAAGAGACAGCAGTCTGAAACTGATGACTGAAGCTCCTCCATAAGAACAACAAGTGACTGAGGATACACTTTTCAGTGGTCTGTGAAATGAGAGAACAATCAATCATGGAAGTCTATCATTCGTGCTGTCATGCTACTAGCCATTGCTAATGTCATAGAATTGCAATTTTCTTTTGTTTGTCTCCCTCTGTGGGTTACGCCCAGCTTACTGACATTTTATGTGATGAAACAGAAAATACAGTAGTCTCTACAAGGACTAGTGAAGCACAAGACAGCCACCATCACCACCACCATCACGCTGCCAAATTGCCTTGTCTTAGCCAACTCGTCAAAAAATGATTGTGCACTGGGGCTTGCTTGACCCTGACAATTACCTTGATCGACATAAAAATCCTTAATGCCCAGTGCGTCTCTGTCTCAGTGGGAGGCGAGGTAATGTGACACGCATCGCTGAGCATTCTCCTTCTGGCTGAATAGAAAGTGCGAGACTGGTATAGCCTGCCTGCCACAGACTGAGCCAGACAGGGGAACATCAATGTGGATGGCACAGCACCAAAAATAGATCAGTGGAACAACTAAATTCAGTGCCTCCTTCTTTTTGCATCAAAAAATGACCTCACACGTAACGATTAGGCTATAAATTAATTTCCTCAGGTGGATGCCCTACATGTGTCAGCACCTTTCTCCTCCCTGTCTTTTCCTTTTCCACCGCAACAGAATAATTGATCACGGTGACTTTCAGCAGCAAAGATGGGGGCCCCCCTGAGCAAAGCTTTCAATGTCACTTGTCTCCGTGTCCCCACACAACCAGATTAAAAAGGGAGCTGGTATACGTAACATGTCTGGCCACAGAGCTAACTGCTATTAATCCGGCTGACTCACAGAACAGTCAATCACCTGCATCGTAGTATTGATGCCTCTAAATAACATTCCGTTTTAAGCCCCTTTACAGCCGTTATCTAACTATAAAGCAAGGAATCTCTGTCTGTATGTGTGTGTTTGTGTGTGTGTCTGTCCTTCACATATCTCAAGAAGCATTCATCCAATTGACTTCACACTTGGCGGGTGTATTTCTGAGCGCCCAAGGGAATCCATTGTCAATTGTAATGCAATTAGGCCAGATGGTGGCGCTATAACAACAAACTTTACGTTTTGGCCTGTAACTTTTAAACCGTAAGTCTCAGAAACAAAATTCAACATTTTTTCCTGGATTCTGTGGGTCCAGATGAATCTATCCATATAAACCATGCT
This sequence comes from Heterobranchus longifilis, assembly GCA_028570985.1. NCBI lineage: Eukaryota > Metazoa > Chordata > Actinopteri > Siluriformes > Clariidae > Heterobranchus > Heterobranchus longifilis. The sequence continues at coordinate 35,735 of JAOVVB010055464.1, forward strand.
CATTTGCGTCCATATCGATTTTCCACCATTTTGAATCGGTATTTTTGCTGTTACTTCTACAAATTCTGAGCAATGGTCACCAAATTTGGTACAGAACATTTCTGGACCATGCTGGATTTTTGATGTGCCATACAGTTTTACTATAGCTGGCTCTCAAAGGTGCTTATATTAGGCTTATATTGCAAAAAATGTCATGATCTCCTGAACGCTTTGTGCTATTGCAACCACATTTGGTAGACATGTGTCGATATGATGTTTGAGCGGCCATACCAAAATTGGTGCCATTTGGCCAATAGGTGGCACTGTATATAACTATAAATAAAGCAATCTCTGTCTGTCTGTGTATGTATGCATGTATAACTGTCCTTCACATACCTCAAGAATCGTTAATCTACTTCACACTTGGCAGGTGTATTGCTGAGGACCCAATGGAGTGCGGTGTCAAGTGTGAAGGCGATCAGATAAGCGGTTCTTGAAAATGCTGCAAGCAGCAATATCGGGAGCCAAGCACTCGGCCCGGAGCGTGTGCCCGAGCGGCCACGCCCCTAACGGGTACTGCACTAGTCTTTAGGAATTATCTTTTCAAGATAGAAGAAAGACAATAATTACTATAATACCATCCCACCACCTGTTTCTTTCTCAATTCTTCCAGCTATGATTAAGAAGGGTAATACAGCTTGATAGGTGAGTGACTGATCAGTCAATCTGCTGATTTACGACTACAGAACCGACCAGTCTGGATCAACGGTTTAATAGTCGTAGAGAGAAAACAGGATCGTATTTGTGATAAATATCAGGAGGATCTTTATCTCTGACAAATTCATTTGTGAAAGTCAACACAATTCTTAATTAGTATTGATCATGAGCTGCAATGTTGTCTTCAATAAGCTCACAAGCAGGGTCTTGAGTGGATTTGTGGTTTAGAGAGAGCCTTTTTAGGCTTCAGTGCTGTCTGCAGTGAAGTGCTGGGAAATCTATACGTAACCAGAAGTATCATATATCCATCAGGGGACACTCGGGGTCTCCTCTCTTTCCCCTTTTTCCTCCCTTTTCCTCCTCCTCACTGTGGGGTCCAGACTTCCTCTGCAGTGTGATGGATGGCATATCATCTGTCAAGTAGACAGATAATTGCATTTGTCCCCCTCCACCCAATATACCACCTGGTTTGTGTTTTCCTACAAGCACTGAGCCCTAAACAATGAAAAAACTACTTCTTTGATTTTCCTTTTCTACAGCTAACATGAAATTATAATTTATATAAAGGCAGCATTTCAGCGTCCTAATCATCCATGTTTATCCTGAAAGATTGAGCTCGACATTTTGAGAAATACGCTTGTTCGCTTTCTTGGCGAGAGTTTGATGAGAAGATTGACAGCTAGCCTGGTTTTGTCCAAAGGTAACAAAAGCTGCCTACCTATCGAGCAGAAGCACTGACTTCTTCTTATTATAAAGACTTTGGGAAGTTACTGCTTCTGGCCAAGAAATACTGCAGCACATAAACCCCCCTAGATGCTGGTAGGTGGATTTTGTTACCTTCGTACAGAACCAGGTGAGCTGTTTCCTGGCTCTGTCTTTATGCTAAGCTAAGCTAAGAAGCTGCTGGCTGCAGCTTCATATTTACTAAATGGATATGACCCCATTGACACCTGGCATTAAAATGTGATCTGTATCCGGATAAGTTATCTGGATAATATCTTCCCTTTGCGTTTACACCTGATATTTTTAATGTGTTCTCGTTATTGCATTTACACCTCCCTGAGATCTGAACACAATGTGAGCCAGACTACCTCCAGATGTGGTCAGGCAGATCTGATCACAACCCGATCACGATGCGTCTACACCCTGCATTAACATGTGTTTTCCTTATCCAGATCACATTTTAATACCAGGTGTAACTGGGGTGAAAGAGAGTGGCATAATTGAGCTTCTCATCTAATTCTTGGAGAAGAAAGTGAATAAGTGTATCCCAAAATGTCAAAGTATTGCTTTAAAGCAGTTTCACACAGTGATAAAAGGGTAATTCACAAGTTACACTTCATACACTATGAATGAAAAAGTATCATAACTTTATGCAGGGGAACTGCCCTTCATAAACACAAAAGCCCTGAAAATATTTCTAGGAAGCTCTTCATAAAGCAGTTCATTTATTAGAAGTTCAAAAGACAATGAAAATCCTTCCCTTGAGAAATAGACTTGGCAAAAAGCCTGAGGCGTATTACTCACAATATTATTCCAGTTTTACTGCTTATGCAGCGTTCCCTCTCATAGTCTTGGCTTCGTTAATTCACTGCTCAGTACTGCATTTCTGTCTCTATCGCATCTATCTTCACCCTATTCTTTCCTCCCAACCTACTCAAGTCCTCATCCCCCTCCCTCCTTTGCTCCCTTGTTTGCTTTTCTCTCATCCTCTTTCACTTCACAGCCATTCCCCTCACCCTCTCTGTTCCCCGAGACCTCTGTTCCCCTCCCTTCTTTATTTTCATGGACAGACACTTGCCACTAGGGATTCTACACTGCTAATTACTCCTGAATCAACTGCGCATCTTGCACTGGGTTGCAAGGCAACAGCACGACCAAGAAGGAGAGAAGAATGGAGGATGGGGAAATGTTAAAAAAACAAAACAAGGTTGGATGAAAGGGAGTGGGGGGTTGGAGTCTCTTTGAATTCTCTATATAAATCTTCATGTTTCGCCTCCCTCTCAACATATTGTATTTCACCTCTGTAGCCCAATTCTGAGAGTTGATATTACTGCATTAAACTAAATCACCTGATTTAGTCTGCTGCAGCAGCAGTTGTTGGTTGGATCAATCTATTGTGTAAGTATGAAGCCCTGCTGGTCATATCCAATATGGAGCAATGCCAAGCAGAGGCTTTAACTGCTGCTGACCGTCAAGGCCATACTGCCCACTGACAGACCACATGTCCTGCCACACTGGATCTCTTCCATCTTTATAGAGCAGGAGCCTCTCCCTCACCTTGCAAGTTATAGCTATAAAAGCACCATGCAACAAAATGCTGAGAGGGCGTATCCAGGGACAGGTCATAAAACCCCTCTGTTTACTGTACTGCACAAGTTATAGCAGATTGCGATGTATAGTGTACGCTGCTGAAAAGTGCAGCTTTGGAATGTAACCAAGTCTATTTACTCAAGTACTGTACATGAGTACAGTTTTGAGGCAACTGTACTTTACTTAAGTATTCCCAATTTTAGCTTGCTGTCTAACATTAGCACTAGCAGAATGCTATCTGAGTGGATATATTAGTTGGCTGTCGGTTGCTTTGTGGCGTTGGCTGATGGAGTCACTTGCAAACAGAAGCTAGCATTATTCTAAATATCATTATAATTTATTTCCCAGCATTGTATCAACATGATGACGGCCAAATAAAAAGTGAAAAAGATTGAGTAGGAATATTTCAACTAATTTTAGCATTTAAAAAAAATAAATTTTTCATAATTCTGGTGCCACAACCTGCCACAATTTGTCTCATTTCAAGATACAGTACCTCATTTATTTACTTTTTTTTTTAAAGTTTGAAATATTTTGCAATGCAAAATAAAGGTTTTTAGGACCTAACAACAACAACAACAAAATGCTGCTCATGTGTGCATCAGTGATAATAATCCTACAGTATATAGAACATACTCTACATATGAATATTTTTACTTTTAATACTTCTAACTTTAATTGGCTATTAATACTTGTGTACTTTTTCTTAAGTACGATTTTGAATGCAGGACTTACAGGAGTATTTTTTACCTTCTTGTAGAATTACTTTTACTTAAGTAAATAATCTGCACACTGGAAAAGTGTGTGTCCCAGATTTCTTTAGGATGCAATGGAAGCCGTTAGAAACATATTAGGGCGTAATAGGCTTGCTAGTGGGGAAATTATCAGTGAAAATACCTCTGACGTCTGCGGAGAAACGAGCCGAGTGTCTGGAGACAAAGAGCTTGAGTTCCTGGTCCAGGTTGCAGTCGATCAGGTTGGTGTCCCATGAGCGGATCCCTGCAAGATAAACAAACACACACACACACACACACACACACACACACACACACACACACACAAATCAACAAGAAAATCAAAGAAAGAGCAAGGAGGAGAAAATACGCCAGCGAAGAAAAGCATATGTTAGCTCCGCTGTCTGAAAATGAATCAATGCACACAGCAGACAACACACAGAGAACTTGGCAGCAGGTCTAACAAACGTGCAAAGTCTCACCCACACACACACATCTGATCCTTTGCCACCAGTTCATTGGAAAACCTTAGAGGGAACATGTATAGACTTGTCACTGGTTTGGCATGGGGAAAGAAATCTATAATAGGAAATATCTATAGCCCTGTTTTTGTTTTGCCATGGGTCAGATGTGCTGGTCTCCACTGAGCTGAGTCATGGTGGTATCATCCTCTTAGTCATGCGGAGGAAAGAAGTTACGTGATGACATGTACCAGGAATGAAGACAAAAGGACTTAAAGTGTTTATCTGAGGTAAACTGCTTCCCGTTTCTTCTTCCTTGTTGAAAGAGTGACAACAGAAGGCCTAAACTACAGGGTGTGGCAAAAATATGAGAACATGAATCGATTAATATGAGCAACAGTGATGAAGATGATAAAATTTAGGTTTTCCAGAATAATGTCCACATGTTAATACAAAATAGATAAGAAGAATGTATCAATAAAATAAAAAGATTTTCAAGAATAAAAGAAAAACCCTTAAAGTGCTCAGGAAAAAAAAGAAAATTTCACAATCACAAGACTGTGATACAGTATCTATATATTTATATTTATACATATCATTGGCTATATTGTACATAGGATCTATAGTGTATAAACCTATTCATACCATAGGCCTACCACCACAAATTCTGTATATACAACTATTAGCACACCTTGTACTTTCTGCACTTTTCTTTTATATTTACCTGCACTGCTTATTATATTCTCCTGTATATAACGTATTCACTGTTAATACTGTAGCCTACATATCTAGTGCATTGATACCCCATTTTATTCCACATAAAGTTAAATCTAATTTAATTTAATTTAATTTAATCTAAAAGCTCCAGAACAGCTACTAAAGGACCTTATGTATTGATTTTTTCCAAGGTCAATAGTAAACCTTTGGTCTCAATATCTGACATATAGGGCCAACATAATAATCTATTGAATTAACATAATAGAAAAACTGTGACTCTGACAGGTTTAACTGTAGTTAATGGCTGTTCCTGATACCCAGAAGTGAACACTTCTGATCACCTCCTCTTTCCTTCACATGATTTGACACCCACACACAGTAACTGCGCCATATTCTCCTCTTCCCTCTCACACAAACAGCACTCAGGCCAGAGGAGGCAGACCACATATACAGCAGCTGTGGCATTTCTAAAACGCCCTGCTGCTCAGTTTGAAAATCGTTCCTTGTGGCTTTCCGTAGGGACCGCAGTGCGGACCGAGCCACGCCCACCAGCCGGTGAGGGATGAGAGAGAGCTGGATGCGGGATGATGAGGATGGAGAGATGTTCCCACAGGATGAAAAGGGGGGAATTCATCTATTATTATTATTATTATTATTATTATTATTATTATTATTGTGTTATTATAGTAAAGCAGTCGTTTCGGTCTCAAAACACAAAGCAGCTTTTATTTTTTCAGCTTGAAGCTTTTTTTCCACAACAACACGAACAGAGAGAAAGCTGCTGCTATGAACCCCCGCTGTCTCTTCCTGACTGTAAGCTGATGCGTGGGACCCTCCGAATAAAGCCCTGCTGGCAAGATGCTGCGGGAGAAAGAAAAAAAAACGCAGCAGCACTGGAGCCAAAGAAACGCGACACGCTGCATTATTGACGCATAGTCCACAGATTTAATGCTGAATCATTGCTGACAGCTTTATTACAGGGCCTGGCCCACGTGCGTGGATGACAACAATTGGGCCTACTGACATTAATATGATAATAAAGTGCTCATAAATACAGCGTGGGTGGGTGGCACCTGTGAGATGTGACAAGATTTGGCTTGAATCTTATGGTGATGTTACTGGGAGGGGCTGTTGAACATCACACGATAAGAAACAACATCGCCTCTTGTTCAAATAGTTCCCCAATAAATAAGGTCCAAATGTTGTTAATGAGCCATCAATATGCGTAATTCGCTCACGCGTAAAACATCGTGCGTAAATTCATCTTACAAACAGGTGCATCAGTGACTTTTACAGCTATAAGACGAACTTCTACGCTATTAATCTCCGTTCAAGTTGTTATGAAGATGTCAAGTTCAGCTCTCGGTGGCCTACACCCACCTCACGCAGCTCCATCTTACCTTTCTCTATGTCCGCAATGGCACACTTTAGGTGATCCTCCGTTATGATCTCGCCGATAACAACCAGCAGGTAAAATTTGCTGTCGTTGAAGTGCTGCGAGGGGCTGGAGGATGTCGGAGACGTCCCGGTGTTGCTTTGGCCGCCTAAAGTCTCCATTTCTGCGGATTCTACCAGGGTGGCCATCCTCTCCTCTGTCTCTCTCTCTCTCTCTCCCGTATAAACACGCGCGCACTAGGATCCCAACAGCAGCCTCCTCCCTTTATTCGCTGCAGAGCAGAAGTGGTCTCCAGACATACAAGTGGAGCCTGTGATAGGAGTGGCCCTAGCTTTTTATACCAGCAGACATTGTGTCATATTCAGTAACCGGGTAGAGAAGAGGGCGCCGTTTTTGTTTTTTTTCGCACACTCACTCCACAGCTGATGTCATCCGCAACGAATCAAACGCCTCCGGAAGTCACTGAGGTTTGATGCTTTGCATTGTAGATATTGATCAGTGCTGGGCTCAGTACTTGTTACTCATTATAAATACAAGTTTGGTGTTGAGTGGAGTACTTTAACTCAGAATATTTTTTTAACCACTGCCCATTCAAAATAAAAATAAAAAGCAGTTTTTAAACCAGAGCTCTCTTTAAAAATAAAGACTTGATTTAAAGATATAATTTCTGGTTTTAAGAGGTATCCGGGGTGTACTCTGCGTAGGAAAAGCTTCAATGATGATTCTGCAGATAGCCTACTATTGACTTGACTCTTTTTTACTCTCAAAGATTGAAACAAAAACTATAGCTGTGAGGCCCTAAAAAATACCTAGAGAGGAGCAGAAGGGCTATGTACAGAAGATTATTAGGGACAGGCATAAGATTTAAAAAATTAGAGGAGGAAGATCTTTTTTTTTCTTTTTGCATTTCCAAAATAAAGTCAAAATGTTGAGAATAAAGTCAAAATATTGAGAATAAAGTCCAAATAAAGTAAAATGTTGAGAATAAAGTTGAAAATTCTCGACATTTCGACTTTATTTTGCGTAACAAAACATCCTTATTTTAACCAAAACCAAAAAGTGCTATTCATACACATTACCATGAGCTCACATTGATATCTGCTACATATGAAACATACAAATGTAACATGCGTGGTTTGTAGAAATGTACAATGCCAACATTTATTCTGGCGATTGGGTTGTTATTAACCTAACCCCTTAAAGCCCTTTATTCAATGTAATTTAATTTTAGTTAGATTTGCCACAGCAAATCAAATATAATGCAATATTAGAAATGGACCCAAGCATTGTCCAAACATGCTGCTTCTGTCTTTATTCACTTAACCCCATATGCATAAAGTGTTTCTAACCCTACCAGCACCCTTTAAATATAGAGAGATAATAGATGTCTGATCACAGTATCCATCTTTGATGTCACTCAGTCTGGTCCATCACAGACTAACAGGGAGTTTCAAGAGATTCACAAAAAAAAAAGCTCTTTGATTGTGGAAAGCTTCCATCTAACAAAAAACAAGTTTTCGTATGAAAGAAATATCAAATCAGAGAGGGGTTAAAGAGGAACAACTACAAAATGAACAGCAACTGAAAAGCACGGAGATGAAAAGATTCCAGGTGTCATATTTTATCAGAAAGGAAACAATGTGTATGTGTGTGTATGTGTATGTATGGTATGTGTAGATGTTAAATGCAGTTGGCAGTGAATAATAAGCCTGTTTTATCTTTTGATGTAAACATAAAAGGTGTTTCCCATGGAGGATAATCTACTGAAATTTGGCTCTTTGTGAAGCAGACAGACTTCAGAACTGCAGCCGACTGTTTCAAGAACAAACGTCACAAATTTGACGCCACAGGATAGATACAAAAGGATGCACAAAAGGACGCACGCGCACACGCACACGCACACGCACACGCACACGCACACGCACACGCACACGCACACGCACACGCACACGCACACACACTGGATTTCCCTCTGGAAGGCCTCATTGATGTGATTGGTCTCCTGGATGGAGTCACTGCAGGTGCGTTATTGACTTTAACAAGGCTATCAGGAACAGGAGTCCGTCCACTCAGCAGCTCCTGGATGTGAATATTTCAGGGCCTTTGTGGCCTGGTGGGCTGGGCTCGGTCATATTCTCCTAAGGCCATGGGAGGGCAAATCAAACATTCATCATACACAGCTGGGAAAGAAGAAAGGCATTAAAAATACAACAGGCTGCCACCAAAAGTCTCCCAGACACAGACGGGAGGATGGATGTGTGGAGGAGGGTTGATAGATACGATCGCTATAGGATTTTGCTTACGTCTATGCATTTGTGTCTGTGTCCAGACAGTTTAAAAAATATAAGATGGAAGGATTTTAATAATTCAAAAACCTTAAACCCTTGTGGGTCTTACAAAACATCAAATCATGTGATGCCTCGGGTCACTTGTACCAAAGAAGTGAGATACACTGTATAATGTACTGGGTGAGTCTGGAAAAGATTTATTCAGTAAAGAAACAAAAGACAAAGAGAAAGGAATGTAAACATATGCATAAAGACAACAGCATTTTCTAAAAAAACTGTCCCCCAAGGGTCAATTTAAGATCCCCTTTTATTTTAAATAAGTACAGAAATTAGAAATATTCCATACAACAATCTTTATCAATAGAGTCTGCTCATGGGGTTAGTTACATTCACTTTTTTAACCTGTTCCAGTATTATTTGTTATATTATTTTGTAAATTATTGATTGTTTTACAGTTTTTATGTTTTTTTTGTCTATGTTCTAACTTTAAAATTGTCTGATTATCTTTCTATATTTTCTTGTTTATTTTACTGGACTCGATATCCCTATTATTGACAAATATCTGATATGACAGGGTTTATTTTCATTATTTGTTGGCATGGAGACAGCCATCTGCCCTGACTTGGCATGGGGCCACAATTAAGACCATATTGCCAATGATGAGAGAGAGAGTGGGTTTGTGGGTAAAACATCTTTTCACTGACTGCATCTCGCTGGCCTCCTCCTGTGCAGAGTTGGCACATGATGTACATAATGGCACATATGTGCATAGGAGTTATTAACATTTACATAATTACAATATTCAAAAAAATTACTTTAATTGCTATAAATCACTTCAGAGTGTTAACACAGCAGGAAAAGAAAATCACAAGTGTAACGAAAAACAGGTCATTTATGTGACCTTGTAAGTCGAGTGCCAACATCCACAGTACCGAGGCCAACGAGCACCATGTGTCTGACAAGTACCCTGTTCACCTTCAGCAAGGTTGATATGCAATACATCTTTATATTTCAGATATCACATATGTGTTTGAATTACAAAACCTCCTGAACATTCATTATTTGTTATTCATTGAAGGAAAGGAAAAGGAAAAGGAAAAGGAAAAGGAAAGGAAAGTGTGTCTTGAGAGATCAAACTTGTGTGCAGGATTGAGCATTATAATCATAAAGCACATACTGGTACTGCAAGATTCTGTGAAAAACAAAGTAACTGAAAGAGAAACTGTTTTTCTACAGTAGATGAATTAATGAATATTGAAGCAAACACAAGGACTAAATATTATCCTGGAGGGGAAAGCACAGGTGCAGAGACTACACTCCATCACTGAGGAGTCCCTCGCTCTGCCCTGCCTCGTATCTCTGGGCCAGAATACACCCTGCTGAGCTGACAACACCGATGTGTCACCCTGTGTGTGTGTGTGTGTGTGTGTGTGTGTGTGTGTGTGCGTGTGTGTGTGTGTGTGTGTGGGTGAGTGTGTGCGTG
>JAOVVB010055465.1:0-29216 GCA_028570985.1 Heterobranchus longifilis
GACAGTCCTAAAGGGTTGTGTAAAGGTCCCTTGCTTCGGATTTTCTGAAAAGAGCCACAGAATTCCCCCCCGATGTTCCCTCCTTTTGTCCGAATTTGTCCGAAGGAGAGGCGTGTCCGGAGACGAGGAAGGACTTTAGTGCTGCAGCTGAGCTCTCGACCATGACAGTGCTGAACTAATAAATACTTCATGTAAAAAATGAACATCCACCACATATGAGAGAGACAGAGAAAAAGAAAATGCCACATGCTTGAGTCGTGGTCGCCGTAGAAAAAAAAAACGGAGCCGGACCGAAAGAAACCCGAAGAGATCGCACTGAGATCACGGGGAGAAGAAGAAGCAAATTCAGCCGGCATTCCTCTTTTTGTTGCAAGCACCAGTCCCTCAGACCACCTGTGACACACACACATACACACACACACACACACACACACACACACACATACCTTTTCCCTTGTTTCTGCCTGGGTCTGCCTACAGAGGACCGCGTGTCCATAAGTGCGGCCTCTCCCGAGTAGGTTTCCAGACCGAGCATGGCGGTGAGCTTGGCTGTGGGCATCAATGCAGTCTAGTCAGGAAACAAGCAAGATGGGGATAAGATGATTTGGATGATAAAAGGGTTTTAAAATCCCGGCTATCTGCTATTTTCCGCTTTTCTTTGGCACCGCGCCCCTCTTGGCCTGCCACAGGTGGTTGTGGATGGTCAGGGCGTCCACGCTGACGGACACCGTCTTGGCAGGGATGACGGTGAACTGCTTTCGGTCGGAGCTGTACTTGTACAGCTTGTCGATCATCTTCTTGCTGATGCTCTTGGGTCCCGTTCCCGTCAGCTTTTGTATCTCCTCCGTGTCGGGGAAGTACGAGTAGAGCGCCCGGAACTGGCAGCCGCCGTCACGAAACAGGATCATCAGGTGGTTGGACTCGCACTTCTCCAACTCCTGGTGAGGAAGGACGTGAAACAGAAGTCAGAAAAATGGTGTTGATATAACATTGAGCTGTATTCCCCAAGGGGGGGGGGACAAAATATCGATACGGGAATATTTCATATCGCTTCCTCTTAAAATACATCATCGCAATCTTGCAAGAAAACACACTGATAATCTGTCTCGCAGAGAAAATAGACCGGAAACTATGGACAGACCAATTGGCTCTGTGCATATAACTGTAGTCTGTTGACTTCTTAAGATGGTATTTTATATCCATATTACATACATATGTATTTATAGTCTGTGGTTAACGTGGGCACTGAAGTGCAGCACCGAGGGGCACTTCTGCCTTCTGTCTGAACCTGCCGGCTGTAAAAACGGGCTGTGCAGTAAAAGCTCGACTGGAGAGGCACAGCCATCGTAGTAGTACAAGTAGGAGAAGTCGGAGTACACAAGGTGTAAATGAGAAGCTTTGAATATTCACTGTTGATAACTACCGAAGCTCTGCAGCCCAAAAAATGGTAATCAGGACATCGCTAGTTTTTAGTCTTGATGTTGTTGACTAGAGAATTTCTCCCCATGTGATGATGATGTGTAAAGTTTTGCTGCTGTGGAGGAAACATGTTTCTCCTTCTGTACCATAAAAATGGACCAGAGAAAGTCTCACAGAATTCGGTGATGGTGAGTACATTTACATTTTTTTTTTAAACCGCGTGTGATGTAAAATAATACCAGCAGAAGCAAATGATTAAGTTGGTGCATGTGTGGCAGAGCACTGACCTCTAGGATCTGGTTCTTCTGAGGCTCGTTGACTTTTCCAGCCAGGCAGCAGTGGGAGATTGCATTGTGGATGATTGGCTTATTCGACTTGGCGCTGGGCTCTTTGAATAGTTTGGGACCTAAAGGAGAACAGCCAGTTAGACAGCATGAGTATTATACAACACATAACAAGAGAGAAAAGAATCAGTCAGATGACCACAAACAAACTGCGGCTAATAAGTGTACGCCATGCAACAGTCACTTTGGCAGGTAACTACCATCTCTATTTATTGTGTTATGAAAATTACGACAAGCAACAGTGAAATTGACGAGCCATGTTTGTTGTGTCCTGACATATTGATCTTTACGTCAATTAAAAACGGAAAAAACACAACTACAGGTCTATTATCATAGTAACAATAACAACACAATGAAATGTGTGCACTTACCAGTATATTCAGCCATAGAAGTGATGGAAGATGCAGTGGAGCCGTTGTCCCAGTCTCTTTCTGCAGTTCGACTGTTGTTACGGCTGCCAGGAAACGACTCCACAGAGTCACAGCTGGAAGAATAAGGTCAACAGAAAATACTATAAACACTGCAAATCCAAAGCAAAAACAATGTACAGATTATTCTTAAGCACGAGCAAACAAACAAAAAAATACCGCTGAGAGCCAGCCCCTCCAGAGTTGACGCTGTCGGCCTCGTTGGTCGCAGCGGAGGCCAGAGACAGACTGGAGCCTGACTGGGCGTTGCTCAGGTTGTCAGCTGTGTGAAACAGAGAGGACACTTTACTTTTTTTTTATCATTGTAGAAACAACTGAATATACACAAAGTTATAGGATAAATACAAAGGTATAGGATAAAGATATAAACATATCTAAATAAAACTTCATAGCAGTTTGTCTGAACATACTCAAATTTTAGATGCCTATAAAATACAATATAATTGAATGTATCCAGAATCTTACATGTCAGGGTACCCGGGGTTTTCAAAGTTAAATGTAAAACATTTTAAGACCTTTTTAATAGCACTTAGGATGAAATTGAATGCCAACTTCACAGCCATACTGGCAAAAGTATGAAGGATATAATGGAAAATCAGTATGGACTGTAAACCCCCAGAACAGAGTGTAAAGCAAAACACTGTCATATAACATCCATGTCACACCACACAGAGTAAACTAATGTTTCACACACAGAACATTTATTTACAGCGTTACAGTGTTTATTTAATCCTACAAAAAGGACAAGAAAAAAGTTTAAGACCTTTTGTCAATGAAATTCAATACTTTGTAAACAAAATTCAATACTTTTATTATATATCATATATGATATACTTATTTTGAAAATATTAAATTAAATGCTTTTGTAATACTTTCATAACCCTGCTGGTATTCTTTCATAGTTTCTGTAAATTAAGTAACTTACAGTTATGGAAAGATTAAATGATAATTATTTTAAGAATCTAAAGTGATGGCAACAATATCCAGAACAGGGTTTCCCCTGTATATTGTTTTGTCGAGGTAACATGCAACATTACTGATATTGGATATCAGGCCGATACTGACTCAAGTAGCTGAATCAGATAAAGGCTCATTTATGCTCCCTTTATGTACGGAAATTGATACGTTCATTTCAAATGACGTCACCGTCACTGCACGTTGGCCACAGATGTTACGCAATACATCCACCAGAGGGCAAAGGAAAATCTAAAAGTTTCTGGCAGCGTTGTAGACAGCAGTGGTCTGTGAGCCTGTTAAATACACTGATATTAAAAACATTTCTATATCTACTAAATCATGTATAAATACACTGCGATTCCGTTCAGGCATTTAGTTCTTCCTCGTTCCTGTTCTCTGGCCGAGTCTCTGCTCGGTCTCGTATCCGTAAACTTTCAGAGAAGGTGCAGAAATACGGACAAAATGAACCCAGAGTACAGACAGAAGGCTCCGTCCGTATCTGTATCTAGTGTTGAGCATAAATGAGCCTTAATAGTGACAATGGGGCCAACCTATTCAATTCAATTCTATATTTATATACTATATACATTATATACTGCAATTTTAATTCCTGTTTAAGTTTTGACATATGTGTTGCTGCATTTAAAAGATTTACACTATTTGTTACATTTTGTTTTACAAAGTTAGGAAAGCAATGTTTCAGTCAGGCCTTACACATAAAATGGGTACTCTGTATCAGCCATTACTCAGAGCCCAGGTATCAGTATCAGTATCAGGACTGAAACAGTCGGATCGGTGCATCCGAGCTTAATGCATCTCACAATCAACAATGGCCATGCTTACATATATGGCTGCGTGGAATACCATCTCTTCTTTTCTCCATAAGATTATTGTTTTATTTTATATAATTGTTTATTTGTATGATGTTTGTTGCAGATGAGGTGGCCCGACTTCACTATAAAACACTGCAGGAAACCCTGAATAACATCCACAAAAACCCTCAGTGTTACTCTATTTGATATTTAAGCCATTATTTAAGACCTTGGTGTCTCAGTCGTATTAGTATTAATGAGCTCTTAATACCTGTAGGACATTTAATCTTTGCAGTAAAATAGAAAATGCGCCTCACAGCTCAGTTAGATTAAAAAACAACTGAAGCGGTCTGAAACATGTAAAGACAAATGTAACAGCTAAATGTCAAACTAAAGATGTGACATTCTTACGTGTGGAAGAGCACTTGGAGAAAGTATCGCTGGAGGATTCCTCTCTGAAGACGGACTTGGGTCTGTGTTTCTGCTTCGGTTTGGGGGTTTTGGGCTTCACGAGACCTTGTTCCTCGAACATCTCCTGCTGCTTCCTCCGCAGATACTCCTGCTTTATCAGCTCCCGCCGTGTCTTCTCCTCCTCTTTACGCAGGCGGTCCTCCTCTGCCTTCCGTCTGAAAAAAAGCACCTGAACTTTAGCGTTTTTTAGAAGACAAACATCTGAATCCTATGCTGTTATTAGTGAAGTAAGTTACCTGGCTTCGTCCCGTTTCAGCTCTGATTCTGATTCAAGTTGTTGTTTACGGAGTCGAGCCTCCTCAGCTTTCTTCTGCTGCTTCAGCAAGAACGCTGCTCTCTTCTTAGCCAGCTCATCCTCGGCCTTCTGCTCATCCTACAACACCAAAACAGGAAACTTTCATTTAGTGCTGACATGAACCACCAGTTTGATCATCAGAAAACATAAATCAATGATAAATGATCAGATAAAAAATGTCAATTCTATTACAGAGGCTCTGGTGAATTGAAATTTGCAAATATTTCTGATATTCATGTACATAGATTAATAAAAACATGATGACGTCAAATGTATCAGTATTGGGGGGGTTACAATTTGATTAAATTCTCGATTTAAACATTTTTTTCCGACACTGACTGCTCCATTGTTAGATTATGGAGAGGGTAAAAAATACTGGGAGAATTGCTAATCCTGCTTTTGATTTCAGTGATCGAAATTGAAAGATCATTTTGATCGATTTTTGACTTAGAATCAAAATGGTGACACCATGAATCAATATTGAAAACAATCATTCGAAGCACCCCTGCTTTAACTAATATATCATCAGGTAATGGACCACTGCAGTTTATGATATCATCACTGTAATAAAAACTACAGAAATAAATTAAACAAATAAATATTTCCATTTTCATGCAAAGGCATTACCTTAAAGAAGAAACCCAAGACTGACTTCTGCTCTCCATCACCTCCTTCTGTCGTGGAGTCCTCAGCAGCCTCCTCGTCCTCGGGGGCTTTCAGCTCCGACAGATCGACTTCAATCAGGGAGGATTTGTTGCGCTGCACCTCGTCCGACGGTATATTCTCTTTCCCTGAACTGTCTGAAGAGTTGAGCTCAGAGTCTCTCAGGGTGCTGGACAGGCACTCGTCAAAGGACACTTCTGGGGCAGTCACTGCCTTCAGGTCCACTCGGGTCGGCAGACGCATGTTCGCCTCGTCGTGAAGGCGGAAGTTGGCGCTCCGAATGTGGCCAGAGCCCGGCCTGTCGATTGTCTCTGCTGCTGTGGGGTTTCTGGGGCTGTCGGGCTGGTCAGTCCTGGGGGACCTGCCCCCAGCTAACTGCCTTAGGTGCGGTAGTGTCTCTGACCCACTCTGGGTGGGCGTGAGGGTCCTGGAGGCCTGCCGGCTCTGCTCCTTGGCTATCTTTAGCTCCGATGGTTTGGACCTGGAGCTCCGGCCTGAGCTCAGTTTGGGGGGTTTCCTGGTGGGAGCGGTGCCGGTGCTGGAGAGGTGCTCCACAAAGTGAAAGCTTGCCCCCGCCTTTGAGTTTTTGTCGCTGGTGACGGGAGGAGGTGGAGCAGCGCCAGGAGGGGACTGTACATTCTGTTTCATCAGCATCTCCTGCTGCAGCGACAGCTGCATCATCTGCTGCTGGATGCTGCCGATGGCCTCGTTCAACATGTCGATGGAGCGGCTGCACTCATTCAGGTCCAACTCTTCTTCTAGGTGGAAGCTTCCGCTGGTCCCTTTCTTATCGGCTTCTAAGGCACCTGGCGGGGTGGTTCCCGCCACCTCTTTGTCCCCCCTCAGAGCATCAACACACATATCATCTTTACTTGATAGTGCTTTCTCCCCGCTGAGTTCGTCTTTAGAGATGTCAGCTTTAAGTGGGTTGGGTAATGTGTCACCCTTGCCTCCGCCTTTCTTTACGATGTGCAGGAAGGCTGCCTTCCCCAGCTTCTGCCTCTGCCTCGCCGACAGCACTTCCATCTTCTTCTTCTGGTGCTCAATGGCGCGTCGTTTCTCCTCCAGCTGCATACGGAGCTGGACGATTTCAGAAGCCAGTACATTAGAACTTCCGCTGCCGTCGCCTGTACGAGCGCATCCTCCCAAGGGTGAGGAGGGGCTCTGGTCCCTTTTGAGCCTCCAGGAGGAAGACAGGGGCCCGCTGCTCTCTGATCCATCTGGAGTGGTCCTTTGGGAGCTGGAGGCACTGGAGCGTAGGTCGTGGTTGCTGCCGAAGCGCTGCTGCTGGGCTTTGCGCTCGGCGAAGGAGGTCATGCGCACGCTGCCGCTGGCCATGCTGCTGGCCTGGGAGTGAGCGCTGAGACAGGGGCTGGACCGACCGCTGCCTCCGTTCATGTCTTTGTCCTCGTGCTCTTTCACATTCATGTCCTCTTGGAGTTTGGCTGATTCTTCTTCTTCATCATCATCTTCCTCGGTAAAGGCTTTCCTCGACCAGTTGGGGTCTTTAGTGGTAACAGCTTCATCCAGATCCTCTTCCTCTTCATCCAGATCTCCAAGATCAGCGTCCAGGCCCTGGCCAGGCTTTGGTTCTTCCGCATCTGAATGAAGGTAGAAACCCCCAGCTGGCTCTCTCGACGAGGGGTCCACACTGCTGGTAACAATGGGTCTGAAATCTGCAGGTTGAAGCTCCTCTGACGAGTCTGCCTCATCACCCGGAGGAGTAAAGGTTTGGTTCAAGCTGCAGGGAGCTTTCCTACGAACGACCGATGTAGATCCATCTCCTCGCCGTAGAGAGCCCCTTCCTGAAGAGTGGGGCCCCTCACCACTCTCCTCCTCCTTGTTTAGGCATACTGTCTTCTCTTTAGCGGGTTTAATCACAGAAGGCATCAGTGGTTCTAGGTAAAAGCTATCTGGTGCAGGTGTGGACTCTGTGGAAGGTTTGGGTCCCACTGTGGCAGCAGTTGCTTGCGTCCCGTCGACCCGTTTGGGGATGACGGGACCATCAGTCCTGGCAACTGCCACCATTGTTTCTTCCTCGTCCTCAATGTTGACATTGGCCAGGAGGCTGTGGCCGTTGACTCGGCGCATTGCAGCCTGTATAGGCTGGTGGACAGAAGTCTGGTGTTTGGGTGTGACGTTGAGGACGTTGGACGCCAGGCTGTCCTTACTTATGGAGCGAGCCAGACTCACACTGTCGCCAGACGCAATGTCTGCATCACTGTCTGTGGCTGAATGGAACATGTAGGGGCTCAGAGTGGACAGCGGTCTGCAGAAGGAGAGGATGGGGAAACAGCACAAGTCAGCATGATATACAGCCTACTATGGAATCTGTATAAGTTCTATATACATTTCATTTAACTAATTATTTTCATAAGGGGAGACACTACAGGTGAATAGGGTACAAATCTTAACTAACAGATATCACTAAGAAACTTCCCCAGTTCATTAAGACAAACATTTTTTGTATTACAAGTTTTCAGAAAATGTTATGTTTGAATTATCTCATGCTAACTTTTGGTGAATTTAGGAGAAATCTACAGATAGACAAAGTGTAGTAAAATAAACACCTAAATATATGTATTTTTTTCTTTCCACTAGCCCAAAATCTCAAAATTCAGCAGTGCATGAAAAAAATAAAGCATTATTAAAGAAGCAAAGTTGGATACAGGTGCAGGACAAATGTCACCAACAGTCCAAAACACCAAAATATTCAATTTACTATAATGTAAGATGAATAAAAGGAGCATTTCTGTTTCACATTTGAGGGAAAAAAAAAAACATCAAATGTTTAGCATTATTACTTGAAAAATTACTTTAAAATAGTTGCCAATTAATAACTGACTGACTAATCATTGCAACTCTACAAATATTTATGGACAACCAGAATCTTTGCCATATAGATGATATTATTGCACACAGACAAATAGACAGACATGGAGTGAACCTGTAGTCCTGTAATATTTGCATCCATTGCAATTTAAAAACTTCTCATCAGATTTAAAACAAAGTGATCTCACCTCCTCAGCAGTATATGAACTGCCATATGAAAACAAAAGTTCTTCCAAACCAAACAAATGAGTACAAACATTTTTTTTAGGTTCGAGCCCATTAAGGATTTAACTACTTTAGGTACCTCTGCCTCTTGTCCGGCCATGCAACAACAGAGCCTCGGGGTTGTCCGTCCATCTGAGTCAGGGAGTTGGAGCGGTTTCTGAGACCTAACCAGAAACACACACAAGAATAAGTATAAAAACAGCTGCTGGTCATCATCATATAATGACAAGCAAACCTGTATCTTTTGTTGGCGTGTAAAGGTTGTAACGACTGTTGTCCTTACCTGCACCATCTTCTCCTTGCTGCTTTTGTTGCCTCTGTCGGAGGGGCAGGAGCGGGTGGGAAGGACTGAAGGTTGGACCCCCTTTACTAAAAGCCAAAAATAAAACATAAATCAATTTTTTTGCAGGTTACAAAATGTCATTCAAACACTATTGGCAGAGAGCAGATGAGCAGAAAGTTACTGGATTAGCAGAACACAGGGTTAGGACCAAATGCATCCAGTTCTCTTTCAACACAGACAAAAAACAAATACTTCACCAGACAACAGATAAGCAAGTGGCATGAAAAATCCCAACTGACAGTTCAGTAGGGCTGAACGATTTTGAAAAAAATATTTAATTTAGATTATTTTTTACATTTGTACATCATTATTCTCATTTTAATTGAAAAACGTGATTATGGTGTGATTTTTGTGGGGATCTGTACCAAACAAATGTGTTTTCTTAAGTCTAGAAATATGATGTGTAAGCCAGGACATCTCTGTGACAATATTTAATTTAAAATGTTTTTTGACACATATTTTGTTTTCAGTATTGCATCTACTGGGATTTGAAAATTGCAGTAGGTCATATTGCAATTTCTATAAAATTATGATTAATTGTTCAGCCCTACAGTTCAGGACCCTTTAAGATAGCTAACCTAAACTTTCACATAAGCAGCAACAATGCACACAGACAAAGACAATGCAACATCTTAACACTGTGCAAATCCTTATTAAATGTGGTGCGGTGAGAAGATGGTTAGAGGTGGAGGGCACATGAGAATGGAGGTCACACACTGCTGCATATCTACCCATCCTTGTAGGGTTACTGTAACTGGTTAGGAGACAGGATCATGATGAGGTGGAACGAGAAGGGAAAGTGAGAGAAGACTTACAGGGGGTCAGAGTCTTCAGGGTGCAGGAAGTACCTGTTACAGACTTCAGGGCTGCTCTGGTTATCGGCCGCACCAGGGCTGGCCAGGAAGCTGCGCTTGGTGGCGTTGGAGATAGGCACTGATGGGCGGGCACTCTTGGGCTGAGCTATGGCTCGAGCTGAGGAGAGGAGGAAGAGAGAGGCGTCGTCACGGTAATACTCGTAGTGACTGATGCCGGCTGTCACTAGAAAAGCTCAACCAGGGACGTTGACTGGGATTTACTTCTAATTGTAATCCAGATAAAAAAGCACAAGACTGGTACAAAAAGAACACTAGGTTTTTAATTATTTCTGTTTCAAACAGTATTTATTTAATAATTATGTCATTATTTATACTTGAATTGCTTTAAACTGTATTAAGGTTAATTTATTGTCATGAAACAACACAGAAATGCAGTTGTAGTCCCTTTGTGCTACACAAGAAAAACAAAACAAAAACAGTAGTGTGTTCCTGTAGTGCATCAGGAGGAATGTAAACACTGGTGAATTCTCTGGGCAGATAATATGGCCTGCATCTTAACAATACAAATTGCATTAATGAATGAGATACTTAATAAGTGCAGTAAAGTGTGACTTCAAGTTACTTTGATCCACATTGAAGGACTGGTGCGGATGATCGGCACAAACAAAAATGGTTACTGAATACTTCTCATTCGTTGCACTGTGAAATTCATTCTGTGAAAAACGTTCAATCTAAACTGTGTGTGCACTGTAGGAATCACACTGGGATGCTTACCATCTTTGAACTCTTGGAGATCTCTGGGCTGGACAAACTCTGGCTTGACCGTCTCAAACCACCAGAAGAGTTCAGCAATGAACACCATCACATTGTGCTACAAAGAGACCACAAGAAACATGTTAAAAACACGTGAATACAGACGCTTGATCATCATAAAGCTCAGACGACGCCAAGAATGGTTACTGCCACTTAAAAGTTCAGTGTGTAGGATTTAGTGGCATCTAGTGGTGAGACTGCAAGCACGTAGGTGGCCGACGCAAAAACATGAATGGCCCCATCTACAGCCAGTGTTTGGTTTGTCCATTCTGGGCTACTGTAGGACTCCAGGTGGACTCCGTGAAAGAGGACCCGGACCCGCTCCGTATGTAGACACAGACTCATTCTATCTAAGCTAATGAAAACACAATTCTTATTTTCAGGTGATTATAGACTAAATAAAACATACTTATTCATATTATATTCAATTTATGCCAATAGATCCGCCTGACTAAGTGAACTATTTATGGAGATTTGATATTATTTTCAATGCATAACAAAAATGGTACAGAACAACTGATACACTGTACAATTAACACAAATAGTGAAGTTTTCCTCTTATTTTTCAGGAACTTTTAATACAATTCTCTCTGTATTTATTCTTTTCATTTGAAACAATCCAACATACTGAATCAGCTTCTTTTTTTTTGACAGATTCAGTGTTTTCTCCTTCCTTTGTTCCATTACCTTTTTGGTTGTTTTATCGGCCTTGTCCTGCATTAGAAAAGAAGGCAGTTTATCAGAGAGGGAAGTGAATATAGCTTGTTGATCCTGTGAGGTTTTTTATTTATTTATTTATATCTTAAATAATAATCCAACTTAAATAATAATCCAAACTTTAAAAATATCAATTCCATTCAGTTTTCTTCACAGAACTGTATAACTGTCTATTTAAAAAAAACTTGTCTTACACCCCTTAAAATCAAGAAGGCTTTGCAACCCTCCATGAAGTTTTGACGACCCCTAGTAGGGGTCGGGACCCCCAGGTTGGGAACCACTGATCTAAATCATACACACTGGTCCTTTAAGACAAGTGCATTGTTTTTTATTTTTTTTATGGCTGGCTTCTTGTACTACAAGGTTAAATGTGCATTTTTGTTGCAAATGTTTATGAAAACACAGGATGTTACTTTCTGTACCTTGAGCACGAGCGGCGAGTAGAGCATGTCCTCCGTCGTCAGATAGAAACTTTTATTCAGATACTCGTTGGCGAACTCTTTGAGTAGCTGGATGTTGTACAGGCTATCAGCGATGGAGGGGACTTCCTTCAGGCAAATATCTGATCAGACAGGCAGAGAGCAGATCAACTCAATGACCTGATGGCTATAAATGTCACACTGACTGGACTGGGACAGGAAGCCATGTGCAAGTACCAAAAATAGCATCGCACATGGATATTAAATTCAATGTGTTAGCAGAGGAAGCTCGATGCTCTATACGGAAAAAATCTTTGAGGGCAACTGATAATGAGATGCAGCTATTGAACATGGGCATGTGAGTGTGTGAAAGTGCATGCATGCATGCAAGCACAGCATACCCTCCAGCTTCACGAGGTCTGGGCAGTAATAGTTGACCACAGTGAGCAGTGCAGCTCCGTCACAAACATCCCTCATCAGGTCTTCGAGCAGAGGGAAGAAGGGCAGCTGTCGGCCTGACGCGTGCTCCCGGCGATACCGTACCTAACCACCGGGGGGAGAGGATGAGGGTTTTATGAGAAGAAAACCACAGCAACAACAACACACCACCATGGTACTACCAACGAATGACACAACATAAAACATCCTAAATGCAGTGACTAGTGTCACAAGTCCAAATCTCTTTTGTTGCGAGATTCACGTCTGAACTAGTCAAGGCATGTATTGATCACGGATGTTTCGGCTTCAGTTAATGCTTCATGTAAGCATCAGATCAAAAGGTTCTCCCTGGGAGTGTCAAAGCTAAAGGTATTCTTTATATAAGCAGGGCTGGGTATCGTTCCAAGATTTTCGATACTGATACCTCGGCTTCACTAGCCGCTCATGAACAATACTGTTTACCCCGGTACTAATTTTCTAAAACCTATTTTAACAAAAAGAAATTACTACATTATATATTACGGTACAAATCTTTATTTTTCAGCTCCTTTACAGCTTTGCTTTGCGACACACACTGTAGTCAAGCCTCTCAATATACAACAACACACACGAGCCCCGTCTCTGTGCATAACAGCATTTTTGTGCGCGTCTTTACGACATGTGACATTAGACAGCCAATCAGCAGCATTATTAGATCTTGGTAGAAGCATGCTGCATACTTATTGACTCCCTGACACTGACCAGATTTACTCCTTAGGTATTGACATTTGGCATTGAATGAAAAGGCATTTTTTAATATCAAAGCAATTCGATCAGTGCCATAAAAGTATCGAAGATCGGTACCGAGCCCTAAATACTCCTCTTCAGCTGATCAACAGCAGGTTTACAAAGGAAGAAAATGACAAAATCTTGCGGCCCATGATCAGCCAGTTCAGGGAGAACCCTGAAGACCTGGTCAACCGTGAGGAGATGGAGGTGGAAGTGTTAGAGCAGTGATATGAACAACACAGTGGATGGTCAGTCTTCTAGGCAACGTGACCCAGCTGCCCGGGAGAGAAACTGGGGTAATCACCGGCCCACTTCTGGGAAATGAGTGTGTAGTAAGTACAGGAACTCACTCACCCCAGATGCATCTGTTTTGGATACATACTCTACACAGCTGGTAAGGATGGGCATTTTCATTATTTATTTCAGTTTCCACAATTCATTGATCGAATTAACTAAATACAACAGACACAAATGATACAGGCTGGCTAAACATTGTTACATAGGTGCCCATTATAGAAACTAAAAATGGAGATAAATTACAGACCTACATGTGATTTGGAGCAACAGAAATAGACCACAGAGGACGCCAAAGCAGACTGTACTGACTGGTACTGCTGCTTCTAATGTCAAATGCTTGTGCATGACTTACAAATATACTTATACTGGGAACACCGCTCACTATGTAATGATTAATCCATCTGATATTCTCTGTGGCGCTTGTAAAAAAAGAGCCATAAAGAAAATGAATAGAAGCCATTTAGAAATGCAGATCAATTTATGCTTGCACGTGGTTATGACTGCAATAGAGCCGGTATTAACTTATAGTAGTAGTAACAAAAAACTGCAGTACAGAAATACCAAACTAGGTTTGAGGGTTATTGAGGGTTGATTTAGAAAAAGTGTCACCATTACACAGTTTCCACCGGAGAGCACTGACAAGTGGTCTGATGGTGATTTAGCCTCTGGGGACAACAGCTAATATTTCCAGTGTAGCTAACGGATATCCGGGCCAAGACTTCCTCTTCCAAGTGCCGGTCATTGTTTACAGTCCGATAAAGTAATAACAAAAAGCTAATAGAAAGCTAAATCGTTGTCAGACGATAGCCGATAGATTACATTTCATCCAATACGTTCCACTTCTTTTGTTCTCCACACAGACAGTTTATTTGCATTCAACCAAAAGCTGCTCAAGTGTGATTGGTCAATAAAACTCCTACGATTCTGCTACCCAAAAGATATTTATCTAAACTTAACACATGTACAACACTCTTAACATTTACTCTGATGCATCTGCAGTGTTTTGGGAGGCCATTCTACAAAATTAGACTTCTGTCAGCTTCTGTCACAACTGACTTCACACCTCATGTGAAACTACCAATCAAACTTAAGGAGCTCGCTCTACATAATAAGGGACTTCTCTGACTAAGAGGGAACACTGTACCGCTTCGGAGAGCCCCTCCGGCTCCAGCATGCAGTGGGCCAGCTCGTGCATGACATAAGGCTGACACACGCACGCGCACACACGCGCGCGCGCACACACATACGAGCAGAGATACTGTCAGAGGAGACCGTGTGCACAGAGGAAACAGTGTGTGAGAGCAGAAGAGAGAGACCGGAGGGGGGATGACAAAGCAGATCAGTGAGAGGACGTGGCCAGGGATGGGACTGCAAAGCAAAGGAGAGGTGTAGGCATGGATTTCCTCTTATTCTCACTGGGCAAGCAAATACCACACAAACGCACGTACACACACGCACAGTGAATCCACATGGCCTACTTGAGCTTGAAATGAGATAGCGCACATTGCGTAGCTAAAAGAATATCTTTTGAATACCTCACAAAAGGTCAGAATAACCTCACACCTGTGTGACATATTTGCCACAAGGGTAAAAAAAAACGGTCAGCTTTCTCCCCCTCGCTGACACACTGGCTACAAGCAGCACAGAATGAGCTTGAATGAGCCATGGTGGAGTGTGCGCGCACATCGACACAGAACTATGCGTGCAAGGGGGAGAGGGGGAAGAAAATGGGGTTATGAGGGGGCTGGCATCCAACTTACAGGGACTAGCTTCCAATACCATTTGGAGGGAGACTATCCAGTTTGCAGGGATAAGAGAGGGGAGGGAGGGACAGATGAGGAACAGGAGCAGAAAGATTAACAGGTCAGAGGTCACAGACAGAAGGATCGGATCTGCTTCCGGTTTAAACAGAGAAAAAGAGAGCAGGGTCAGAACAACTCCAAAATTAGGGAGGAACATTCCTTATCAAAACTAAGGATCCTGACGTTGTTTTGAAACAAGTTTTTGCAAAGATTTTGTGGTGATGGCACCTGGATAAAAACTAATGTTTCTAATAAAAAGGAGTTACTTCTAAAAGTCCCCAAAAGCCATAAATATGGAGCTACTGGGAGACATTTGTTGGCCATTTTAGCTATGGTATTTAGATTTTTTCTTCCCCAGAGATTTCTCTCCTGTGAAAGAAGCAACTGGCAGACACTGTGAGAGGCTAGGCTTTACCTTTTGGTGGCTGGGGGACTCCAGGGGGTGGTGCTTGACTTTGTGCTCCCTTTCTGTAATCTCCCTCATCTTCGTGTTCACCTGCAGCAGAAATAATGACATATTCAATATGTACGTTTACATTACTCAGGAAAAACAGGTTAACCATTGTGCAAATAACTCTGCAGTAACCTGGCTAATTTAAATCTGCATATATACATGCAACAGATCAGAGACCCTGCCCTCTAAGCTGTATTTCCTTATTTTCTTCTAACTTTGCTGTGTGTATGCCTCAGTTAAAAACTTAAAAGACAGCAGCACAGTGGAGAGCTACGTGACACCACTATATCAATGAGGACTGACGGGTTAAAAACATGTCTAAACGTCCCCCAAGTTTACTCCGAACTTGGCAAATCTGCATTTTCCTTTGTTGCCCCCGGCTCATGGAAACACTCTCTAAAGATCAAGATTCTTCCCTCTGTTGCAGAGTTTAGGACCTTGATCTCTACCCACTGTCTGTCGAGTTGTAACTGTTTTAGTTAATCTCTTGTTTATCCTTGTTTTTCTTAACATGTTGTTGTGATATTATTTATTGTTTTTTCTGTATGTAACTTGTCGTCAGTGAGGGAAACCTCATAAATAAAGGTTTGAAATGAAATAAAATAAAAATGTCCAAGCCTCCCAGAGGGACGGGTGGACTGGGACTTAGTTGCCTGCTTGTCGGTTAACGGTTAATGATCGTTAATGAGGGTCAGGAATTGGTCAAATAAAAAAATAAAAAATCAGCATCCCTAGACAGACAGACAGAACATGGCTCTTTCTTACAGCGCAAATGTGTCTGAATTTTACACAAAGCAGTGCATTTAACTGTGGAAATGTTTTCTGACATTTTATAGGCTCAACAATTAATAGATTAATCAAAATGATTATCTTTTATTGCCCTACTTGGGAATAATTACAAACGGACACTCCTCCTCCCAGACAGCGATGGTGCGAGACATCATGATGATTAATGGACACACTGTGTCACAGCTTTCGCTGCCTCAGGCCTTCAACCCATTGAAAGATGAGTGCAACATGAGCCTGAGCCTCTTGTGTGTGCACATCCACACTCCTATCTGCTGGCCCGTCTCTGAGCACCAGTGACATTGAGGTCTCAAGAAAACAAGTGGGCGACTGTCACTTATAATGTCAGCGTGAAACAGATTATTCATACCGCATTGTGCTGAGTGGCAGCCTGGGGTCATAATCAGACATTTAGGAAATAAAAAAACTGGACTCAGTGCAAGATGTAAAGAATGCTGTTTCTGTGAAAAGTTTAAATATGTGCTGCTGTTTCTTTTGTTGTATCTGCACGATGTGACGATATGAAAGTTTCATGTCACGATTATCCCGGCCAAAATAATTGCGAGTCAAGATATTATCCCGATAATCAACAATATATGCTTAAAACGGCACTAAAACACACTGGAATTTTGCTTTTTTGTGACTTTTTTCTTGAAACATTCAGACTTTTTTCTCAAATATATTTTTTCTTGAAATGACTTTTTTCTCTCAACAGTTTGACTTTTTTTCTATCAATATTACGACTTTTTCCTCAAAACATCACAACTTTTTTCTGTCAACAGTCCAACTTTTATCTCAAAACATTGACTTTTTTTTTACTAAACATTACAACTTTTTTCTCAAAACATTCTGACTTTTTTCTCCCTTTTTTTAAAGAGACAAATATTTTTATTGAATCTCAGATAGGACACTGTAGTAAACTGCAATCAATTCGTGAGGATATTCACAATTATCCCGATAATGGGAAATTCACCACGATCAACTTATTGTGAGTGTTTTTTATCGCAATCCACAATAAAATCCATTATCATCCCATCCCTAACATGCACTGCTCATGTGTCTGTGTGTCGAACCTTGTTGATCCAGAAGACCATGGCGTCCTCCAGGTCAAAGGGCAGCTCCTTGGAGGCACTGAAGGTAGAGAAGCGCTTGACAGAAGCCACCACTTTCTCTATGCTGATCATCTCCACTGTGTAAGCCATCATCAGGGCATCGATCATGGGCATGTGAGCACTCTGGGTGAGGGAGAAATACAAACAGAGGTCAATTCAATTTCATTGGATTTGTCCCTGGTTTCCAATGCAATTAAGATCGAAGACACAGAAGCTGATGCAGATTTACCCAAACAAAATAAACCCTATGGAGATTATTAGTGTGGAATATGATCTTATGTACATGTTTACTTTGTAATTCCAGCAAATGCGGATTATGCTAAAATAGTGAAAGTGTATATAGTGCGTTTTAAGTATCCCTTCCTGATAAAAAGTGAGAAATTACCACCAATTAGGCCTGTCACAATAATTACTATATCGACTTATCGTAGGATATATGGACATGACCTCAATAATGTTTTGCTGACCGTTGTATTTACATGCGTTTGTTTACATGATAATTTCACCAACATTATGCCAGAATAAACAGCAGGGTTACATTATAAGACTTGGGTGCAGAGCATAAGCATTTTTCACAGCATTTTGTTTTTCTTATTCATTTAGGATATTTTAATATTTTTTTCCACATTCCAATTCTAATGTCTGAATATTCTTAAGAATTCAAAAGTTCATTGCTCTTTACATTATTATGCTATTATATTATCATATATCAGTGGCATAAAATGCTCTTAAAATGACAATAATATTTATTGAAATTATTTCTGGGACAATATATCGACCAACAAAAGTAGTTATCATGACAGGCCAACCACTAATTGCAGACATCACATATTTATCAGATTTTACACAGCTCCCTCTGGAGCTACAAAAGGCTTCACGCAACTTTTTTCACATATTTTAAGTGTTTGTTATGAACATTCTTCAGACATGTTTGGACGACACTTCATGAGAACTTGTTTCAAGCATATCCCAGTTATTATTTTTGCCTGTAATGAACCATCATTTGAAGGTCATATTCTGTAATAAAAATAGTCAGTGACCAGTGGATTCTGGGACGCAGCAGCCACTATTGTGTGTGGATAAATGGGGGAGATTAATGGATAAGGATGCTGTCTAATTCAGAACTCTAGTGGGACAATCCTGAGGTTCCTAAAACCATTGTGTAGCTTTAAATAACCTCCCACGGTTTAATCAAAGGTGACACCTCTCATTCAGCACAATGGGTGTCCGCCCTTAAACCTGCTCTCTATATCCTAATGAAATCAGGAGGCCCAGCAGGGGTATCCCTACTCCAAGTGGCCTAACACCTGGTGCCTACCAGTAAAAATACTGCTTCTTGGTAGCCAGGGTGGGAATTAACACAGGCTGAATACTAATAAAGCATTGTCCCCAGCTGGTAAAACCCAATTTTGGTAGTCAGCCTCTTTTTTCTGTATCTCATTCTATGTAAAAGTCTAATACGAAAGGGTTATTCCTTGTCCACAACATCTCAATAACACAGGGCCATTACAGAACAAATACATAGATGCCATTGTTTGTCAGTGGCCTAATCCAATTGGTGATGGAAGTGCACAGAGATTAGGCTCGTTAACATAAGGAATGAGCTATTCAGAGCTTTCACCACAGCACGACCTACATGGACGCTGACAATAACAGTGAAAAGTTTACTACCAGACAAACCTAGACTGTAAGATATAAGACAGCTAATATATGAAGACTGTGCATAAAGGAAGCTAAAGGCTCTGGTGGCTCACTGGATTCACTCACACAGTCGCTACTGTTTTGCTTAGCTGTTTTCTGCTTTCAAAAGGCGATTTAATCATTAATGCTGAAGGAATTTCATTTTTTTTTAAATTAAACCTGTATTTAACCAGGTAAGTCCCATTGAGATTACAAAATCTCTTTTCCAAGGGAGAGAACTTTCAGCATGTCATTAATGTTATACTACATTATATTGCAGCCAGCTTTGTCTGCGAGGAGTTTTAAAAAGTGTAACCACGTTCAGCATGTCATTAACGTTATACTACATTATATTGCAGTCAGCTGTTGCCTCGACTCTGTGACTTTAAACAAGCTGCAGAGGCTGCTGTCTCACTCTCTCCTTCTCTCTGCTCTGCTGTCTGCTGCATTTGTGTATGAAGAAGGGAGGAGGAGATGACAGAAGCTTGCGCACCGTTTGATTTAACGTGAACTGGTACTCGGTAGTACTGACGTAATCCAGTCGGTACCCTTATAAGTAGAGAGTTCGATGCCCAACCCCACTGTTGGCCGATTTCAGTGCTAATTCTTGTTCCTTTTAGACTGGCAGATCTCCGTTCACAACTGCTGTTGCAGTGCTGTCATTTAAAGGATAATTCAGGTTTGGCAAAACTTTGATCTTACTTCTAAGGAATATATAGATCAGCTTGAACAACCCCCATCTATCAGATTCTAGTTTTCATACACAGGTATGGGTAAAATAGGTACAATTCTTAACATAATGTATGTGCAACATGATAATGTAGAAATTGAGAATATGAAATTGCTCAACTGTACTGCAAAGGTGTACTGCATTTACCACTCAAGTGTCAATAATTAATGCTCAATAAATAAACAAAAGGGCAAATATAACAACATGATGCGCTGTTAAATCTTTTGTTCTCCTCCAACACTGACTCTGGCCATCCGCGCAGCGTGGAGCCCCATGGAGAGGGCTGCTGTTGCCCTGAGCTGTCTGTGTGTGTGTGTATGACAGACAGACAGACAGACAGTGTGCATGCACACACACATACAAAAGGTTTAAGTGGACTCAAGAGGATGGACAGCTTCTCAAGGTTTTACAAGCCCCAGCTGTTGCCCCAACGAGAGTCAGACAAGGTGCAGAGGAACTGTCTGCCAGTACAGAATCTGTTTCATTCACACAAACACACACACGCAAAAGTAGAAAAATGTGGGTTGCTATGGAAACGCCTTGTCAAGTCAGCAAACTGGAAGAGGGGGTTCCAACAGTCTATCAGAGATAAGCGGTGTCCTGCTCAGGATTTTCCATCCCCTCACCGGTCTTTGTGTCTGGCTGCTCACACACAGGCCTGCATGGATTATTTTGTCAGGCCACTCGCAGGAAAAGCAGACGTACATCCCTGACTAGCCTCAGTCTGCAGAGAGGAGGGCTGCTCAGCACCATTGCTGGTTTCCATGGTAGCAAAAGGGTAGGAAGACAGCTGAGAGCGAGCGATCTGGTTGGCGTTCATTCCATCCTGTGTGAAGTGCTCTTGGTGAAATTGTGATGCATTGGATCTCATTGCTACAGAGGGGTGGGGGCTTGGGGTTGGGGGGGTGCTCTTTACTTCATTCACTACACTGTGACGAGGTGCTGTCGACTCAGGGGATGACCTACAACAGTGGTTTCTCCAACATTTTTCCATAAGGGACCCCTTTTCTATCACTGAGTAAACTGACGACCCCTGACTGAGTGACATATGTTATGGATATTTCATATTATATTAAATGCATCACTAACAGTACAGAACAACTGATAGACTGTACAATGTAATCCAAATAGTGAAAGCAATAACTGCAGGATGTGACTGCAGCGATTTGAATTAATTTTGAGCAGATTATTTCCTGTGAATATTGCATCAGATTAGTTTAACTGTTATTTTCAGGAACATTTAATACAATTCTCTGTATTATATATGCATTTCTTTTGAATTTGTAACAATCATACATATGTATATGCTTCTTTTTTGTTAGATTCTGTGTTTTTTTCTCCCTGACCATTGTTCTATTAGCTCTTTGGTTGTTTTAATATTATTAATGCAGAACGCAGAGATCAGAGAGAGGGAATGCTCTGTGAATATAGCTCGTGTTCATGTATTCTCTATGCCCTTATCCTGTTTATATGTGAAATAATAATCCAAACTTTAAAAATAACAATTCCATTTCATTTTCACAGAAATGAATGACATGCTGAGATATAGGTCAACTGTATATTTAAAAAGAAAAAAGTTTTCTTACACCCCTTAAAATCAAGAAGGCCCCACGACTCCCCGTGAAACTTTGGCTGGGGGACTCCCAGGTTGGGAACCACTGACCTACAGGAAGTTTGTTACACAATGAGGACATTTAACCTGTTTAAGAGCTGATCTGTGAAAATAGTATAAGCATTACATGTGTATGATGACTACAGAAAGGGTCAATAGAGCCAAGTCACCAGGCAGGAAAGCAAGGTTGGATAAAATGCATTTAAGCTGGACATTCAAGGACAGAAGGGGAAGATTTGTAAGTGCCAGCATTCAGCAAATGCTCTTAACGGATTGACAAAAATGTAGGTGAGAAAAATATCACCAACAACAAAATCCATTCTAAGAAGTATTAGCACAAGAGTAACCCTCTTAACACTGATGATTAAAATGCCTTTGACTTTGACAAAGTATTAAAATCAGTTAGTTCCATGTTTGAAAACTGCACCAGAGAGGTTTTATTTGATGTTCTTAAGATAATATAAATAAGGTAGGCAGCCTAACCTGTGAGACTTACTGTGTTTGCATTTCTCATTTATTCAGTTAACTGAACCATTAACTCAGAAAATAATTCTAATGAAACTTCAGCTGAAATAAGGATTTGTAGTTTTTTGGTACTAGTTTCAAGCAAAACTGGATGAGATACATTTGTTCAAACATTTCAAAAGTGAATAGTAGCCATTTTTAGTCTTTAATCAAAAATAATGGCAATAATCAATAGTAAGAGTTAGTTGCAGCCTAAATAAGCTATTGTCCACCTCGACCTCCTGTTTGCAATGTAAACACACTGGTGCATTAATACTGTGATGCTGCCTTTTCATCTAGGTTAGAAATGTTCACTGCAAATGTTAACTGTTAGAGAAACCATTATTAAAAACAAAAGAAAGAACAGATGTTGAAAACTAAATTAAATGTTTTTTAAGATCAAAATTAAGTCTGGCCCAAAACGTCCCAAGACAGACTGGAAACAACATTGCCATAGCACAATAACAAACACACCACCAGCCCTATCTTGCATGACAATCCTCACACGACTAGCATGAGTAACAGTCAAATTCCACCTCTTAATTTGAATAGAAAATGATAAGGATGCGGCCAAATCATCTGGAGACTGTTTCACTAAGTGAAGCAGCAAAACATGTCGGAAACTCACTTATACGCATGTATGATGTGAAACAATTGCAAATAAGTGAAATGTCATGCCTCTCCACAAGGTTTTAAAGTTATTCTACACATCAGATAGAAGCTTCCCAGTGTCTCAAAAGCTGTGGCCCAGATTGATTGCACTGCTGGATAAGGATAAAAGCAGCAGCCTCTGCCACTGATTTCACTGTGGTAAGATAATACATCAGAAGCAGGAAGAGCTGCATATGGTACAGGCAATGTGCAAAGTTGTGATTCTGGCCTAGTTTCCTTCTTCTCTGACAGGCAATTTGTGCTACAAGTAGAGATGCACCAGACTTTTTCAGTCCCGATACCTGTACTTTGGGCATCGGCCGATACCGAGTACCGATCCGTTACTAGTATTTAATAAACAAGCTGTATGCCGGGGAACAAAAAAGTTATTTTTGGATGTGTATATAGTATATCAGTAATATTGACTTTTAATTTCACTAATAGCAGCAGCTAAAGTTGAAAATGGTCAATTAGTGTGCACTAAGATTGAAAACCCCTTTTTTCAGGTGACTACCAACACGTCCATCCACTCACCATTTTGATGGGCACACAGGCCAGGTCCTCGTCTGTGACCGGTGTATCGTCACTTTCCACAACATATATGCCCTTTCTGGACAGCGCCTGGATGACAGACAGGTGGGACTGAAGAGACGCCGCCTGCTCCGTCTTGAGGATGAGGGCGCAGACACGACAGTAGAGCTCGCAGGACAGCAGCAGGCGGATGACAGGTGGCTTGATGTGTTCCTGCTCGTACTGGTCTGTGTAGAACGGGTCCCTTAAGTCCTCTGGAATATGGTCTGCAATGGAGAGAGTGGTTAGGTAAAACATGCGGCACTGGCAATGATCGATTTTATCGTGGATCGCGATACAAAAACACTCGCAATAAGTTGGTCGTGGTGAATTTCCATTATCGGGATAATCGTGAACATCCTCACGAATTGACTGCAGTTTACTATCTGCAATAAAAATATTTGTTTCTTAAAAAAAGTCTTAATGTTTCAATAAAAAAACTTGTAATATTTAGAGAAAATTTTGATTTCAGTGTGTTTTTGTACCGTTTTAAGTGTATTTTGTTGATAATCGGGATAATATTGTGAATCAGAAGTATTTTGGCCAGGATAATCATGACAAGAAATGTTCATATCGTCCCATGCCTATTGGCATGTGTAGTTTACAGGAGCTTTCAACTTGTGAAACGGACTGAAGACAGACATGGGTTAGCTGACAAGATAACAATATAGTAAGATGCTGTATGATGACAAGAATATTTTATGCAAACATCTCCGTCTGCCTCGGCCTACACCCATCAAACGTCTACAGTGTCTACAGGTTACAGGAATGCGACAACTTTCCATGTAATGTTTGTTCTATGTCGGCTTCAGTTTACTTGCAGCAAACATGGCCATTTGTAATTGTAAGTCACAGCTTATTGTCTCAGGAGCACATTGGGAAACAGATCCTTGCTTGCCAAGCCTCAGTGAGAGCAAGCCTCTCAGGTGACACAGTGGGCTTTGCCAGCACTAACATAATACCGGAGCCACAAAAACGAAAAGAAAAAAACCTACACAAGAGATTCTGTTGCTTTGGATGTATCACTCTCGATACTAGAAATCACAGCCATATATGGGCAAGGGTTGAAGCACTTGCCTTCAGGCATGCACAACCCAAATTTATACTGCAATGTAAACCAGGCATTGGGGCTTAAAATAGGTCTAAAATGATGCACAAAACCTGTCCAAAATCCTGCACTACACAAAGCGGTGTGGTGATAGAAAGAACCCTGTTCTGTTAAATCTGTTTTGAACTGTGCCTCAGCTCCAGTAACACTGCATAAGCCGTATGTGTGTATGTGATGTGTTCTTAGTGTCTGCGCTGACTGGCGGGATAAAGGGAGCCACTCGTCAGCAATCTCCTGCTCACGAAAAACAGGAAGGCTGGCAGGCAGCTTCTTCTAGCTGGTTTTGCAGATGATAATACATGAAGTGTTGAAGTGCACAAGTGAGGAGGCAACAAACTAGGTTTTGAGAAATATGTAAGGTATGTGGGCAAGAATAATAAAGTATAAAACACAAATTGGCAAAGACCGCAAAGATCGCAATGTCAGTTTAGGTAGGGCTGGCCAATAATTGAATATGATCATTTATCACCCTTCAATGGAATCGTATCGTCATGAAATCAGATATCGAGACATTGTGATACGCAATTATGTCATCTAAATTGATAATAACAAGTACATACTAACTCAAATTTCCTAAAATCGTTACTGAGATATGAAATGACCAATATCGGGATAGAAGATGTTGGCCAAATTGCCCACCCCTAACTTTAGGCTACCCAGTTCTGTACAACTGCCAGTCACAATTCCTGGTGAAAACATTTTTGTAATAAAAATATCGTCTCTGTAATTCACGTGTGCCTACGATAGCTTTTTGTGGAAGGGTGATACACTGGTAAGTCTCACATCGCAGATGTTTGCGAGGTGAAGTGTAAGGGAACTTCCAGTTGTTTTTGTGGCCTTCATCATTTTGTGGCAATCTTTCAGCTAGTTGCATATATTTACTAACTCCGGCGTGTTTACATCAAGTATTTTTATACTGATGTTCATTAACATGCTCTGTCCCTATCAAATAAATAAAAACATTTGTGGTGTTACCCTGCAGTGCTGCAACTGTCACTTGTAAGCAGGATGCTTTTGACCTTCATCATTTTTTAATCCAATAAATACTACAGAATGTGACCATTTATTTACTCAGAACTACGGTTGAATAAGATCACATACTTAACATTACAGGGGAGATTTCCTAGTTTCTAACACATTTAGTCTTTGCAAGGAGGAATCACAACAACAAAGAGTTGCTCTTCTTTCTTCAGACAGCTTTTGTTTCTGCCTGTGCACAGATCATCACATGGTGCATCACAGTCTTGTCATTTGCTGATGCAACTTAGGAAGTAGGGATGTCCCAGATACTAGGATCGGCCCAGGACGTTTCTACTAGGAAGTTATTAGGATTATATATTAGGATATTTGATTAATCAAATCTCCCTGTCAATACAACTATGAAGATTTGTTGTAAGAATGAGATTGCATAAAAGTTATGAATTGAAATGTTGATTTTAACATGATTAACCATGCATTCCTTATGTCGGTAGCTGCTAATCAGAGCACATCAATCCTGCACACTGTATTCCACGTGCATTACAACAACACAGGCCTCACCGATATGCTGTCTGCCACTGTACACATGGTGCAAATAAGGATGCCATTGTACAACAACATTAATCTATTATGCACGACACCCAGCAGCGTGGGTCATTCCTTGAGAGCAGCGTCCGAGTATATAAACACATTAGAACAGTGGGAATGATTGTGTATGAAAACAAAGGGGTCTGACTGGGGCGAGACTTCACGTTTGACTTCATTCCACAGACACTGATGTCGTGTGGCAGCTGCCCCCCACCCTCCTGCCACCAGGAGCCAGGCTGAAACATTTACTAACTGGGATAGGGTGGAGCATGAGGATAGAATCTGGCAGCAAGACCCAGGATGTGCTACAGCAGAGTCAGCCAACCATGATCGGCGCCACAACATGATCGGCACAAGCAGGGGAGATCGGGGTAAGGACCAGCAATGTGCCTGCTATCATAACCGGTGCACACTCTCGCCGTGTCTGGCTGTCTGTCGCTCGGGCTGGGAGCAGCTGTGGTACATGCAGAGGGCAGTAGCACAGGAGAGCTTGTATACAAACACAGACATGCACGATCAAAGACTTAACAGGGAACGCACGCTGATGAATGCACACCAGATGCACCTGAATCCCCTGACAACCCCCCCACATCACGAGATGGCTGCACTTATTTAAAATGGAACTACGTGACTTCAACTGTTTCCATGGCACGTGTCTGTCAGTCATTGCATGAGCCAAGCAAACAACTGAGCAGCATTAGCAGACACCATATGAGCCATAGGGTGAAAATCAAATCTACAGCTGTCCCCGATTAAAGAAATTCTTAGTCGACTAACACACATACGATTTTGTGGACTAATCAATTAGTTGATTTAATCGACTGATGTGTAAAACTGAGTTTCTCCCCAAAGAATTATGCAAAAGCACCACTTTAAATATTGTGTTTACCAGAGATGTGATCATAAGCTTCTTGGAAATAATCGGCCAAACATCGGTATTGGCCGATATTAGCTTTGTTGACTGCAATCGGCATATCGGCAAATAAGATGACATTCAGTTCAGTTATTTGTTTTAATAATGGCAAAAAGGGGACAATACATAACAACAAAAACAAAATAAACAACAACATAAAAACATCTGCACCGGCTATCGGTCAAATTGTTATTTTAAACATCGGTATCGACCCAGAATTTCACAATCGTGCATCCCTAGAAATAAGTTAGCATGAAATAATTCAGCATGAAAAAGTATAAAAACTGACTAATCGACTAAAGAAATTAGTCAACTAAGACCAAAATGACTGATTAGTCGACTAATTGACTAAGAGGGGGCAGCCATAATGAAATGGGTCGCGTATATTTATATTCAGTTCCCAGGGGAGGAAGATAATTGTGGCTGCACCTGAGAGTTGCCTCCCTCTGGGCTGCCAAAGCTTTGGGGCCAAAGTATGCTTTCTGTTGCAACTGATCAGCATCTCCACCCAGGTTCATTTGTGATGCATCATTTCTGTTTGTACAGAGATGTTGTTACGCTCCATCTTTAAGCCTGCATCGTTAGCCTGTGCTGTGATGACAGACAGTGAACTGAGCCAGCAAATGCCTACGAACTTTGGTATGAACGCTGAGAAAATATGAGCCTTCATAATGAACCATAGAGCATACTGTATAGGGTTTAGAGCAAACAAGTGGACTAAAAAAACAGACAAAAGAGACAATAGCTTTCCATCCATAACCTGGATTACCATTAAAACTCCAATCTGACAGTCATTTGTTTAATATGAATGCTTCAGCGGCATTAGGAAATCTGTGTAATGACCACAGATATATATAAGAGACCGCAGAATACAAAGGAAACCATGTATGACCTTTTGAAATAATGATGGATGATTTGACCACTGAGACTACACTAATGCAACAGACATGCAAAGCAGTGAATGATGGGCCCTGTGCATCAGATAGCTGA
The DNA here is from genome assembly GCA_028570985.1 of Heterobranchus longifilis. Lineage (NCBI taxonomy): Eukaryota > Metazoa > Chordata > Actinopteri > Siluriformes > Clariidae > Heterobranchus > Heterobranchus longifilis. Next base: position 27,535 of record JAOVVB010055465.1, read on the forward strand.
GGCTTACACACACTAAGCTTAACTTCTACGATAAGGAGACGTCATGTAGCAAACCAAAAGGTAAAGCCCTGCAGTAAAACAATGGCAGCATGCTGTGATGTTAATCCTGAAACCTTTTTTCAGACGGATGATTAAACACCTGCCAAACAGTCAGATGTTCCTCGTTCCATGTCTGAGTTCAGACGTTAAAAATGTATTATGTGAGCGAAGGCCAACATTCTCACATGGCAGTTTTTTTTTCTCCTCATGGTTAATATATAGGTATGCACAAAGAAACACTGGACTGCACGGCCTATAATAATTCATAGTGTATCTAATATGAAAACATGGCAACACTTTGATGGCTGGAGATATGAAGGGTGGAGTGTGTGTTTCAACTACACTTTCAACCAGCCACTATTTCACTAAGGATTTCATGTTTTTCCCCAACTAAACCTCTTAATCATGGCTGTTACCTGCTAGTAGAACAGGGAAATTTGCATGCAAGAGGGGGGAAAAAAACTACATTTGACTGTTCATTGCAGTTAACTTTCAACTGCGGATAAAGGGTATAAGGTTTTCAGCACACTCACTGGCTAGAATAACAGCCAATTACCACGAGTTCCAACAACTATCCATCTACGTTTTGCATCTTGGTCAGAACCACTTTGTACCAACGAGAAACAGCTAGCTGGATATTAGCTTCAGATAAACTTCTGAATACATTTTTGCACAAATCATTATGAAGAATCATTACAGCAAGCAAGACCTGTTTCAATGTTCACATGGGAACATTTAGACCAAGTTTATTTTTTCCTAATAAACTGGCAACTGAGTGGACATTCCTATAAGTATTCCCAAACTTCAAATCGACAGTAAATTCATCTACACATAAAAACCAAAACCAATAGTTTAAAAAAATCTGGTAAATAGCTCCCATCATCATACATTTGACCAGCTGCGCCCAGTGAAATAAAGTAGATTTAGGATATCAACTACACAACAGAAGATAAGCAGTGATAATGCTGTTTATTTTTAAGGTTGCTAGTTCTGTATCCACAAGGAAATAGCTCCTTAAGGGTTGTCCTCAAATCCATACTACTCATCTCAGTCCTGAAATGTATTCAACACTTGACTTTTGCAAGCACAGACAAGCAGGCCTGAGCGGTATCATGGTATTGGGGTATACCAGGGTAGAAATCCCAATGGTATGAATTTCAATACCGCCAAAAATGCAGACGCTGCTCTTTCTATTAAACATATACAGATATGCTATAATTTGTGTTGATTCGCAAACTTGCAGGACTTGCACCAGTGCATCGCTGTAGGTATTTACAACGTTTCGTTCATCAACCATGGCGGAAATAACAACTATTGCTGCTTTGCACCTGTTGTGGAAGTCCCAGATACGTCTGAAAAACAAATGGCATCTGGAGGAACACACAGCTCGGTGAATTTCGCTACTTTCTTCAGGAAGTAATGTTACGTCGGGATGACTGCCGGTTCCAGTGCTACGTGAGGTACAGATTATGATTTTTAATTGCAATAAGTGGCTTAAAAGTACACCAAAATTGGTGTAAAATTGGTATAATTGCAATAAAGGGATCAAAAGTATGCTGAAGTATTTATATCATGATGAAGATTAGTAAAAAGTCTGAATTCATGCTTTGTCAGGTCTGTCCACAAGACAACAAGTAAACAAC
>JAOVVB010055494.1:0-14539 GCA_028570985.1 Heterobranchus longifilis
AGTCTCTAGAAGGGTATGATTATTTTTTTTCCCATAGTCTAGTGTTAAAAAAGTAAACAAAAATAACAAAATATCTTAATATCGAATCGCAATACTTTAGAACCGGCACCCAAGAATTGTGACAGAATCGAATCAGGAGAAAAGTGAATCAGCCCAGCCCGGGTACAAACAGAACCACAGGCCTACCTTGTTCTTGCTGTTTGCTGGCAGCAGCAGCTTTCTGGCCTGGTGAGTAGAAGGCAGAGAGGACACTGAGGGAGCTGACCAGTTGACTTTGAATGGAGCTCATTTTGGAAGGACCGGGCTTCCCTGCTGGTTTCCCTGTTGTTGCTGCAGGGACTGCCTTCCCTGCAGGCTTGGCTGCTGCTCCTTTCCCTGCCTCTGCTCTTTTCCCTGCCGTCTGTTTCTGTGTGCTGGGGCTTTCCTGCTGCTGGCTGGCTGTCTGTTGAGTTCCAGAGCTGCTCCCCAGCTGTGCCCACTGCTCGCCCAGAAGCCCTGTTAACCGGGTTACGACTTGGCCCAAAGCCGCAGGCGATGTTGGTGACTCGCTGGAGCCTCTGCGAGGAGCCTGGGCCTCGGCGGCGTCCCGACGTGAGGCCTGGGCTTCACTTGAACCACGACGCTGGGCTGTTTCGCTGGAGCCTCTGCGCAGTGATTGTGTCTCGCTGGTATCTTTGTGAGGGGGCTGAGTCTCACTGGAACTTCTACGAGAGCCCTGAGACTAGGCATGGGATGATATGAAAATTTCATGTCAAGATTATCCTGGCCAAAATAATTGCAATTCACAACATTACCCCAATTATCATAGAAGTATGCTTAAAACTCTTAACTAATATTTTTATTCATCAGAGTTATGACACACATCTTTTTTAATGAACATCCGATTTAGCGAAAACAATCAATCAAACAAGATAATCATAAATAATAAGGTAACCGTTATTAATGTGTCATATAATTGTCATAGTATAGCAGCGGAACAGACTTGCAGCGATTACAGAGAGAGCAGAATTCACAGAGAAGCCAAGTGAATGCATACAGCCTATTAAATGATCAAACTTACATTTGTTGTTGTGGTTGATAAATACATGCACAGCGATGTTAATTGTACATGCAACAAACACTTTCACTTTCTACTTCTTCTTTTAATAGGCTACATCAAATGAGAAGATGGATTTTCTGCCAAATAAAATAAATGATACTTGATTTGAACTGTTACTTATGGGCTGTGGCCAAATTAATGGTATGGTTAGCGGAAAAAACTGTAGCAAACTGCAGTCAATTCGCCGGTCAAGTCACTTGTGAGGACTCACTTGTGAGGATGATAGACTGTATAAAAGAAGTGGACATAGCCACCGTCAGTCACCCATTGGTTTGTGGACTATTATTTTGAAGCCTCGAGTTTGGTATTTGGCTGTCGCCATCTTGGTATTTTGGAGCCAGAAGTGACCATAGTTGGACAAGAGGGCAGAGCTGGGAAGGATGACGTGACTAAGCCAGTGTCATCATGGTTTCAATGGCGCTAAGCGCTAAAGAGGGAACCAAATTATCCAGCAGAGTTTTGCCTGCGGGTAGACAGGGACCTTCAGGGGCTGGCGCTGTTGATCTGCATGTAAGGCAGTACACAGAGCTGGTTGAAAATCGGCAAACTTTCCCTTAATTCACCAGCTAGCACTAGCGCTAGCTAGCTGTCTTGGTTAGCAACATGCAACCAAACGCTGAACAAGACATTTTTAGACAACAATATGGTTCCAATTAACTTTCATGAACTGAAAACACAGTGTGAAATGGTCAAAGTCATCAGACGAAAACGTTTACATTTATTTTAGGGCCAAGGATATGGATTGCTAAGCCTCTATCTTGGTTGACAGGTCGCGTGTAGCCACGCCCAAAAGTATACCCACCCCAAACTCATTAGGAAAATATTTACTGAGGTCACAAAAATCATTTTCTCATTGACTTCTATACAATCGGATGTCTTTTTGGAGCCAGTGGAGTCGCCCCCTGCTGGCCATTAGAAAGAATGCCGGTTTAAGACACTTCTGCATTGGCTTCACTTTTCAGGCCCAGAAGCTCCATCCATCTTTTTTATACAGTCTATGGAGGATATTCACGATATTCACAATTAGCCTGATAAAGGAAATTCACTACAATCAACTTATTGTGAGTGTTTTTAATCATGATCCATGATAAAAAACAATTGATTAATGTCCCATCCTTACCTGAGACTGAGGTTGGGCGTCACATGACCCCTGGCGGGTCGGGACATCTCCTGATCCACGTCTAGGAGGTTGTGATACACTGGATCCCCTCTGTGTCGCTTTAAGCTCTTTGGAGCCCCGTCGAGTTGCAGTGGTTCGGGACTGTGCTTGAATTGATTTGGGACGGGTTTGGACTTCACTGGAGGGTGGAGGCGGAGTCTCAGTCTGAGGTTGTGATTCAGATTGTTTCTCAATAGACTCCCCAGGAGGCCTCTTTGCTGGGGTGTGGTCCTCAACCTGAGACAGAGATGGAGCTTGTTGTTTTACCTGTGGTTCAGAGAGCTGTGTTGGGGTTTGGGCATCCGGCTGAGGTGAACCCTGTACCTGCACCTGGGGCTGGGTTTTTGTCTGGGGCGGGGTTTTTGTCTGGGGCTGGGCTTGAGTTTCACTGGATCCCCTACGAGGACGCACAGGTGCAGCCTGAAGTTGAGGAGGTGACTGCTGTGCCCGCTCTGCTGAAAGCTTTCGCCCTCTCTGGGGTCGTACGGGAACTACTGTCTTCACAGCTGCATTCTCTGCTGCTGTTACTACTGCTGCTGCTGCTGCTGCTACTACAACCGTGTCCGTGACCACTGTTTCTTTGATTGTTGCACAAACAATCACACCTTCTGCTGTTTGTTTCCTGTCTACAGTCTCCAGTGTAATCTGCTGTGTTTCAACAATTTCAGTTACTTCACTCTTTGGGGGTTCTATTTCTTTTGAGTCATTCTGTGCCGTAACCGTTTCAATCTTAGATTCTGTCTTTTCTGCAGCTGAAACAAGTGGAATGACACTGCCTTCATCCTGGCTGACAATGTCGTTCACTACAGTTTGTTCAACTCTGCTTTCTGTAACAGTAATTGAACTCGCTGCGACAACATTTGGAACCACACTTTCACCATCTCCACTATCTTTTTGAATTATTTCATTTGCTTCTGGATCTTCCACTCTTTCACTGACCATGGCACCTACATCCTCTACTCTTTCACTGCCTGCACTCTCGCTCACTTGACTCTCTTCTTCTGCAACTCTGGTTGGATTGTTATCCTGTCGTCTTTCTACCTCCGTCTCGGTCTGCTGGTCTGTCCTCTGTGCTTCCACTGTCTCTGTCACGCTGTCCACAGTGTCCACTCTCTCTGTCTCTGTCCCCCGCTCTGCACTGCTGGCCCTCGGTCTCTGCGGATGGTCTGTTACTGTCTCTCCCTCTGTTTCTGTCACTTGGTTTATCCTTTCCGCTACGGGTGTCTCGGTCATCTGATCCTGAGTGGCAATCCTCTCTGTTACTGTGCCCCGCTCCATGCTGTTGGCTCTGGGTCTTGGTGGGCTCACAGAAGCTGCTTCTGCCTCCATCTCTGTCACCTGTTTGTGTGTTTCGACTTTATTCAACTCTGTTCCTTGATCTATACTTCCTGCGCTTGGTTGGGGTATACACACTTCAATACAGATCCTCTCCGTATCTGTTCCCTGATCTACCGTACCATGCGATTCCGTCTCGGTCTCTTGGTTGGCAAAATCTACTTTCTCCGTCTCTGTCCCTGTGTCAATACTCTCTCTTCTTGGCCTGCTGTGTGCTTCTGGACTACACACCTCCACTCTCACTCCATCGCTCAGTTGTAGTATTTTCTCCTCTTTTACCTTGTTGTCATCTATTTGTTCTTTCAAAAGAGTATTAGTTCTCTCCAAGTCTTGGCTAGCCTGAGTAAGTTTAGCCTCCAGTATGATTAGCTTCTCCTGCAGATTCTGCATACTGTCTGGGTCCTCAAGTTTTCCTCCTTTTGCTGCATCACCATCTTGAATACTGCTAGTCTCTGCATCTTTTATAGCCACCCTAAGTGATGTTAATTCCTGTCCTGCAATATCTCGTGATAGCTTTTGCACTGCATGCTCCAGTGGACTCTCTAATGTGTCTTTTTGTTTGTCAGATTTTTCTGACAGCTGTGTTTGTCTCTCCGATTCTGCTGAGGAACTCTTCAAAGATTCCTGAGTCATCTCCCTTTCTTTTTGTAACACTTTACTTTTCTCTGTAACACCTTGTTTCCCTTTCCCTGTTCCTAGCTTTGTTGGCACATGCTCTGAAGCTTCTAAACCTCCTGTGGGTTGAGTCATCAGAGCTAAGTTGAGCCCTTCTGTAGGTCTGTGTCCTTGTGGCTGAGTGCGTGTCCCAGAATCAGAATTCAGTGCTTTTGTAGAGGATGATGTAGAAACCTGGGCTTGGGCCTGGGCTTGGAGCTGAAGCAGTAGCTTCTCCCTCTCCTCCCTCAGTGAGCTGATTTGAGCCTTTAGTTCTGGGATAGTTTTGACCTGCTCTTCCAGCTCTCTGACCCGCTTCAGTGCCACTGTGATCTGCTGGTGAAGCCCTGTCCGATCCTGAGGAACACACCGTCTCTCTGTTATGTCCGGTGAAGCACGGAACACGTTCTCCGATGAGCCACTCTCTGGTGTTCCCACAACACGGTCTGGACTGCTTGAATCAGAACCTTTCCGCTGCTGTAGGGTGATGGGCATGCTTGATGCTCGGAGCAGGTTCGGACGACTTTGAATCCCCACGGTTTTCTCTTCAACGTCCCGAGCCCCAGCTCCTACTTCATCTCTGGGCTTTGCTGAAATGTAGCCAGCTCCCTGACTGATTGTCCCCCTGCTGCTCTGGCTGGATGTTCCCCCTTCACTTGCCCTGAAGTCAAAGATCTGTTGGACCTCTGTCACCCGTGATTTAGGCTTGGGCCCCAGGGTGGACGTCCCAGACCATGTGCTGTCCTTAGGGGCAGGCCTTGCCCCATGCCCAGGAAGGCTGAAATTTCTGGGCAAAGTGCTGAATTTGGGTGGGCCCTTGACCCTGCGCTGAATGTGGACCCTTTTGATGGTATTGCCTTTTTCAATGTCATCGACATACTTGAGGAAGTCCAGGTCCAGGTGGAAGCCATAGGGAGTTTCCACTGAGTAGGGCAGCTGCTTCCTCTGAACACCGCCCTCACTGGCCTTGGTCTGAAAGCCGTTGGCTGTTAGGAATTAACATGAAAATCAATTCATTATTCAATCAATTAATCTAGGGCTGTAGCTTACGATAATTTTCATTATCGATTTATCAAAAAACTTGGCAATTATTTTTCTGTCGATCGAGCAATCGATTATTCAACTAATTGTTGCAGCTCTAAATCAATCAATCAATGCTTCATCTCCTACTACAAATTGTAACAATGACTATAATAATAGCTGAAATTATACAACTAAAATGTATTTACATATGTAATTGCTTAATAAAATGAACATGAACTAAATCACAGATTATCATCAGTATTATTATTCCTTTTCACCCACTTGTACAGACAGGCTGTACTATGCTGCACACATGGTGCTTCATTATGTAAAACCATATCACTTACTGGGAAGTAATTATCATGCAGTGATTGCGCCAAAACAAACTAATCAGCATGCAAAAAGATGCCCATGCTGTGTCAACTTATGAATACAGTATGAGACAGGGGACGGTTATCACCTGAAGGAAATAAACCCTTCACTGCGTTGGCTACATACAGGAACAGGAGGTTAAATGTTTCACTCTTTATGTCAGATTTTGTAACAAAAATGTGATTCTACATGACTAATTATTGTACTCACAGTAGGGTTGCATGATTATGGCAAAAATCATAATCACGATTTTTTTTGGTCAATATTGAGATAACTATTCTTTAACACGATTACTCTTTGGACTTTGGAAACATGCATTTAAAACTTGTCTTTTAAACAGTGGATTTTCTTAAACTTTAAATATAATTCAACTGAAAAAACAAATGTATAATATAATTATTATATAACAAATAAAAATAAATTATAGAAAAATTAGATGAGTTTGGGTTTTTAGGGAGGAGCGGAAGTGCACCACTGTAAATGAAAAGGGTGTGTGTTGGATTTATAACACAAGACAAAACGAGAGCATCATTGTGAAAAGGAATGTGGCACAATAATCATTTTATTTTGATGAACTTATTTTCATAATCGTTGGAAGCCAAAATAGTAATTGAAAATAAAGTGTACCCAGCCCTAACTCACAGTTTTCGAAAAACAAGAAAAATCAGATTTTTACAAGTTATAGAAGCAAAGAGATTGTTTGTTTAAATGCAGATTTAATGACACTCACCACTTTTCTTGTCCATCATGGGAGGCGGAGTTCTCAGTCATCGACTTGTGTTTGCTACAGTGGGAGCTGGCAGCCTGAAACAAAACAGAAATCAGAGAGCTGTGTGAGAAACTGAAATATTTTCCATCGTCGTTGTCTGGACAGAACGACATTCTGCTGTGTCTAATTTTTACAGGAGAAGGAAAATTATAATAATAATAATAATACAATTCTTGTGGATAAGGTTCCAGAATAGCCTGAAGGTTTCCTTTGTTGAAGTTACTTACTCATAAAACAAGAGAACAAATATTTGCTTCTCAGAGATAAGATATTTCATAAGTTATGTAAGACTTGTAGCCTTGGCTGGGTGGTAAAACAGTACAATATATGCTGATGAATGTCAAAACAGTAGTTAGGTAAACTGAACATTATGTCAAATGTGCATGGGACAAAAAACAGCACATCTTTTATGACAAATTGTTCAGTATACATGGCAACAGTGTGGATGGTTATACTGAGGTGAGGAAAGGCATTTCAATTAAGGCTCATATGCAGCTATGACTTTAAATGTAATAAAAAAGGTAAATATGCAGTTAATTTTTGTGCAGTATCAGCTAGTGAAGATAAAATAATGAACTTATACCAAGCAACAGCAAATATTAATAGCACAATGGGGATAACGGCAGCCCCATTGTGTCCATTAACGTAATTTAATTTGCTGAGCCAGATCTTTAGAAGCCATTTAAAGTCAACACAACCCTGGACAGACCCACGGAGGGGAACACGGTCCATTTGGTGCCACTTTGTATCATTTGTTCTACTTGGAGAAGCCAAGAAACCAAAGCCACTTGCCCATTTCTTTTATTACAATGAGCTTACTTAGAGTAGAGCTAAGGGAAATGGAAAACAATTCAGCAAGGGGAGTCAAAACTTTTAAGGGCTTATGTAAAGCTTCCTAATAAAATATCCAATAATTAAACCCAGGCGATTTGACCAGATTTGAGTAAGCTGCACAGCTCAAATACATGTTAAATGAACACTTGAGCCCTTACGGACAAATATCAACTTTAAGGCTATTTAGCAAATAGGTAACATTATTCATGCAATTTCCATACAAATTATGTCACTGGAGAAAGTAACTGCTATAGGAGAGACAAGTGCCTAAAGCTGTCGTTTAATACATGCTGGAGTTCAAACTTCAACATGTGAGGCTTAATTAGCATTTTCAATATTTTTAGTAGGAGGTCTACCACAGTATTCAGATTCTACACACATGCATTTTATTTTATTATGCCCCTGCATGGGTTACAAGTGTTAGAACTGATGCTATATTGTAATGCAAATAGTTATTATAATGCAACAGTGCAGGTTTGGTTTAATAGTGTTTCCTCTGTCATTTCCTTTTCTATTTTTACACTCAGAGAAGATGGAGGTCTAGTGGGAATATGGAAACACTCTCTAAAGAGAGGCAGTTTTCTCATTTGGCTGCTTTGATGTCTCGAAAGAAAGGGAACTCGCACCTCCACATTGTATCTTTCTACAAGAAGTTTGTGATTCTGAAAAAAAAAAAATGTCTTCAACGTTTGTGAGTTGAAAGCAGGGCCCCCCTTATATTGCATAAAATTGAATTGCATATTAAAGTGGGCCTAGAATAACATTTAATGCTTTACTATAGTGTTACCTATAGGTCAGTAAGCCTATTATCAATGTTAATTCAATGTTAATTAGATGCTTTTTTTTCATAAATAGGCCGATTTATCAACAATTAACAATTAACAATATGTAGGATTCATGTTAACGCATATTTTCAGACACATTTTAATTTTTTGAAAAAAAAAAAAATATCCCAGAATGATCAAACGATTTCTAAACGTCACCCACACTTTATTGCATGTGACAGAGCAACTACTGTAATTGATTATAACAGTAAAAATGTAATAATAATCCATTGCAGCATATTTAGATACAGCCTGTTTGTGTGCTTGTACATCACAGTACTCAGGGTTCCTACACATTTTCCATTTCAAAATTCCAGACTTTTCCACACTCAGATTTCAAGACTTCTTGGTAGATTATGTAGAAGACGTAACCCCTTGTCTTATTTTCCCTCAACATATTGAATAAATCATATTATATTATTGTCCCCCCCCCATATTGTTGTCTCTTTTATAAATAAAAAACGAAAATGAGTTGAAAGAAGTTAAATGAGTAAATTGTCACGGCCCATGTCTGTTTACTTTTCTGATAAATACAGCAACAAGCTTAATATTAGTGATGCTATGTATATATGCAATTCAAAGATTTTTCTTTTAAACTAATTTGGTCACGGATGTCTGTATTGCCCGCATTCTCTCACACAGCGGTAGATTTTGGCTGCACTAGCTGCCTGCTCCAAGCGCCATGAAAAACACTCTTCACTGTATGATCAATTTATTTTTACAAATTCAGAATTTTATATTGTAGAAAACAGTAGGGGAAACATTCATATTTTTCCATACTGTCTTTTCTTTTTTCCATACTTATCCAGACCTGGAAGTTACGAAAATCAAATTCCATACTTTTCCATACTTTTCTATACTGCGCAGGAACCCTGATTAACTGATATATGGAAGTTTGGAGTAAGTGCATATTTCTGGCCACAGGGTAAGCTGTGTGCTGTGCAGTGCCAAGTGGGGACATATTGCAAGGCAAGCACTGCATGAGCTGGCAATGCAATCAATCAAAATGACAGCCAGTCCAACCAGGGGCCCAAACAGGAACTGTGACCAGCTCTATTTGGCCCCTGTACCGTCTTCATTGATTGAGCCTTAATAATGAAAAGAGCTGGTGACTTGGAGCAGAATTGTTGTCTCTGTTACAGATGAACAGATATATACACACGCACACACAGAGAGAGACACGCAGATCGACTGACTGACAGCCTCTGCACAGGATCTGACACCGTGCGATTGCAACCATGGCAACCATTCTTCAATCCACTACTTGTGCATGTCCCAGGAGTGAGGAGAGCACAGGCATTCCTGGCTCCCCCTGATGCTTAATGCGACTACGATCGGCTCGCTGTCCTTAAGGCTTAATTAGCCGATTTGGGAGTAGAAGAATGCTGCACGTAATTGCTGAGTGAGGTACAGACAGACCCCACTGGCAATTATACACAGTGGGCAGGCAACAAAACCCTCCTTAATTAGATCATTACTGAAACGGAGAGACAGAGGTAGAGGGGGAGAGAATGGAGGTGGGACTGCTAAAAAAAAAAAAAAAAAGGAAAAAGAGAAGAAAGAATAAAGATAAGGTGGAGAAAGATAACGAATGAATGCTTCAGTCTGACAGAGAGAAATGAGGAGGGCAGAAGTGACAGAAAAGATGATGCTGTAAAATAAAAAATTGCCACAGTAACGATCAGTGACTTGACAGAACTGCTCGGAAAGAAGTCTACCCAGCCTTCCCTACAGTGCAGTTGTGAGGATTTTTAAAAGTTTCCTCTTTTAATTAAAGTCACTCTTGATGCATGTGTGACCAATGAAATGCCTCGGAGCAACAGAGGAATCTGTTATGTTTGCTGAGCTTCAGCAGTGTAATTTAGATGATTACCATAAATGATGAGCCATAATATCAGTCTCTAAACAGCCACTGCAAATGCATACATTTGTATATGTACACAGTGTCATTGCAGCACAGTAACTAGTAGATTATCCAGGTTAGGAGTGATTCAATATTAAAAGCCTGGATTACAGTCATAATGACTATGAGCTAAAAGCTCATAAAGGTTATGCTAATCCACACTACGTTTACATGCACAAAATCTAATTTTTGCCCTTATTCCAAAAAAGACAATATTCCTACTAAGCTGTTTACATGGCTAATGAAAATGAATATTCCACTATTATAAATGTTACATGCAGCTGTCAAAATAGGATTTTTTTAAAGTTTTCCACCAGTTAGAGACATGTTTCACCATGTGAACACAGCCTCCCTCTTTCAACCAGCTTAGTGAAAAGGTCGTGCTGCGATGTTTGCAGCGCACATCCAAAAACCTGTTAATATACAATTCCTAATGTTCTCCTTCCGACCAGAAATGTGGGCTTTTCTTTTGGGCATGCATCTCTACATCAGCCTTGCAAACTGTTGACTAGTTGGTTTGTTTACAACAATCAGCACAGAGGTAACCGTAACCAGGAAAGAGGCCACCTAACAAAGTGTTTTTGTTGCCTAAACCTACTGAAGTAGTCCCGTTTTACAACGTTAATCACAATGTTAACGCCGTGTTTCCAACCACGACTGGCGTTAATGACGTGTTTACAACTGCGACTGGCACATGTATTTGATTGATTCCAAGGGGTCCTGACCCAGTTGCCATTTTTGACGAGTTGGGAGTGAGAATGTGTTGAGAATATTAATGTGCATGTAGACGTAGTCATTGTCAGTATTTTCTACAGGCTACACAAGACTAAAAGGAAGCCACGGGTATGCCCAAAACTGTTTGCATGTGTCAGCACCAATTTAGTCTCTTTGTCAGTGTTTGCTTATGTGTGTGCTTGCATTGCAGGTTTATGTGTGTGTGTGGTTGAGTCACAGTTTTTGAACAGTCTCACATATGCACATAATAGCCCCTTAAAGGACATGCAGCAATCACTCAACACCAATCCAATAAGCGTGACAGCTGGTCGAGAGGCGACGACATCGGTAATGTGCAGCCCGGAAGACAGGAATAATGAGAGTATGGTAAATAAGCTCGTACTGACAGCCAGGATTTTTCATATGCCATCAGCGTGGAAACTTCAACCAAAGTAAGTTAGGGTATTTCAGAACGGAGACTTAAACGTTGTATTCCAAATACAGCATGTGATGATAAAAAGGTTACACTGACTGCCAAGCTTTTCAAATTATACCGACACTCACTCAGGGATTCACACACCAGACAAACACACATACACAGAAAATTACTGCTGACCCAACCTACCAAGGAAAGGGGGGAAAAGCATTAATTGAATGTCATGGGTCATTACATTGGAGCCTGTGTACTGCAGATTGAATTAGTCTGATACACTGACACAGAGCAGGCTTAGATAGAAGACAGGCCAACAGGAAATAAGATTGGAGAGCGTAAGCAGGGGACAGGGGGTGGGCGGGTGGGAGAGAGAAAGCGCGGGTGTGAAAGTGAAACAGGCGGAGATGGGAGTGGCTGCTGCACACACTTATATCTCACACATGCATGCAGCTTTACCGTTATGTTTCCCTCTCTCTTCCAGCTCTCATTCTGTCATTTTTTGTCTTATACTAGAGACAGAAAATACTAAAAAAAAAAAAAAAAAAAAGGTATGCATGCATGCATGCATTACAATCTCCCGTACACTGAAGCGCTGTGCACCAGCTGCAGCTCTAAACATGAGTTCATCAGCTGTGTGAAAGCAGCAGCAGAAGAGAGAGAAACAGGCAGGACAGCAACAATAACACAGGCCCCCAGTCCTTATCACAGCCCTGACTTGGGACCAGCTATCTCTGTTTACCCATGTACTACCTTGAGAATGAAGGCAGGATTGTTCCGCTTAATACTCCAGCTCTCAGCCGGAGAGAGACACAAACAAATTGAAGCAAGAGCACATGTGCAGAAAGACACATATATGCAAAGTACTGAATATTTGAGTTAAATGCCTACTGCAGCACAATCTTACAGGAGTGCAGTTTCAACAAAGCAGCAAAAGATGGTATCTCACGGGGCACCGCAGCCAAAGATTACTTTGCAACCTAATTTGGGTGTTTAAAGGTACCTTATTAACATTTAAAGCGATTTAAGGACATTTCTAAATTTAAAGTTAGTGGATTTAAAAAAAAAAATATCTAGCAGTTTTTACAGCAGTTTCTAACTTGCTCTCCTCACCAGAGAAATGAATTAAATCAGGCATGTTTGCAGGATTTAAAAGCTTTCACTAAGCAGGTTTACCTCATTTGAATTAAAAGAGTTATTGTTGAACGCCAGTCAGGACCACAACTGTGATTGTTCTGTCTGTGAAGAGCGAGGCCTGCCTTTACACTGCGACAGTGAAGTGGATGCTTTTTTTTTGGTACTTTAGTATGGGTTTTTTGTTTTTGCCTTTTTGCTATTTGGGTCACTCGCGAATGTGACTGCATTTAAATGAGAGGAAGTGGGGTGTATCAGTAAATAAAAAACATTCTGCATGTGCAATTATCTGTGCTCAGCAGCACACAACACAAAGTTCAGTCTGCCCTGTGCTTTTTTCATACCTTTAATGTATGTAACTTTGGAAAGTGGAGAATAACACAGTATTACTTTTTGGTCTGATATGACCAGTAACTTATCTAACTAAACTGGAAGGAGTCTCTGTCTGTATGACTGTCCTTTGATTTTCCTGACAACCGTTCATCCGATCGACGTCACACTTGGCGGGTGTGTTGCTGAGAACCAAACGAAGTGCAGTGTCGAGTGCGAGCTCTTGATATCTACAGGACATATTTATTAGTAGTGCGTTATGTACACACTGTGTAGTATGTAGTATGTACTGTTACTCGCTGAACAGCATGCTGGGTACAGCTCGTTCTCTGTCGCTCACTACAGTACATTCAAGAACAGATGAAGAGAACGGAGATGTTACATTGTAGCAAACTCAAACATTTCAAGTATCAGCGATGTAACACACTTTTGTTCCCAGAAATAGCCTGGTCCCAAATAGATAGCTTTGAACAAATGACACGTATGCTGACATTTTTTTAATCCCGCGGGATGGGAGTCAATTTCTCTATTCATCACAGGACTGGGACGGGACAGGAAAAAAAGTTGACGGGAGCAGGGGGGAGCGGGAATCAAAGGCCGTGGTTCCACCTGTCTTCTCAGGCAGAGGACTTTTAACAAAACATGGAACGGGAGTCATTCTCCTGGCAGTGGGACAGGACAGGATTTTTTTTTTTTTTTACTCTGTCATGGGATTGGGATGGGACAGGAATTTTCTTGTGAAAATGCACTCCCGTGTCACCCTCTAGTACTCTAGCATTGCTAGGGATGCAACTATGTCATGGCAGGTGTATTGCTGAGGATCAGAGGAAGCAAAGTGTCGACTGTGAAGTAGTTTGGATGAGTGTCTCTCGAGAAAGCTGCCAGCAGAAATACCACAGGCACATTTTGAATGGGCACTGCACTAGCTAATGTTAGCAAAGTTTGGAATGATATTGCTGTGTAAAAGCAACATCTTCTATCCTAATATAGGTCATTTCATATCTCGATAACAATATATATCATGATATAGCATGTTTTCTGTGTACCGTAGTCTAATGTTACCCATTTAAGGTGAAGAATAAAAAAGGCATGTATGCCGGTTAATAACGGAGAGCCTGCACTCCAAACATGCCTGTAGTGGGGACCGGCGTATGGCAAACTTTTTGCAGAAGATGGTTTTCTGGTCTGTGTATGACTTTTTGTATCCAAACCACATCCAAACTACAAGGATCAGAACGTAATGCATCGTCCAAATTATGTAAATATTGCTGTAGTCTCATGTAGCCAGACCTATCTCCACAGCACTGTGCCCCCCGCGGGGGTCTGGATTGAATAGCTTTCACTCTGGTATAGTCGAAACCAATCGCAATCATCTTTTTTCAGGAGGTTACATTAAATCTGATGTTTGTCATCCATGTTGCACTCATCTGCGTCCCATTACAGAGACATTCCCGATGATGTGAGTGAGGGACGCAGCTGATGGTGTAATTAGTTCAATCTAGTGAGTTGCAGGTGTGCATGACGATCTTGCATAATTACACACTTACAACACGGAAATGCTCCAGAGCAGCGAACTGAGAAAATTCACTGACGAGACAGTTGGGAACTGGAAAGTTTCTGATTGCTGAACCAGATCGAATGAAGGATGCTGTTGGCATCCAGAACATGAAGACAGAACTAGGAGACATTTATCTGATATCTCAGTGCTTTCGTCTGTGTGCTCTGCAGGAACAGATCAATCCCTCTGCTCTACAAGAGCTATTTGAGCACAGTCTGCTCCATCCCACTCCAGTCTGAGATTCTCTTTGTCTATGCATAGTACAACAATACTCTACTACTATAATACATAGTGGTTGATCGATATGCGTTTTTCAATGGCTGATGCCGATATTTAAAGAGCAGGTCAGCTGATGGCTGATTTATAGTGCCAATTTTGGTTTTTGGTTTTTTTTTGGGGGG
>JAOVVB010055505.1:4191-14538 GCA_028570985.1 Heterobranchus longifilis
AAATTTCCATATGAACACTTGATTGACAGCATTATCATTAAGTCAGGCTGCTTAATTTGCTTAAAAAAATTCTAAATAAATACCAGCCAATGTTCTTAAAGACTTTATCTAGTTCAGTTTCTAAATCAAGAAACTTTATCTAAATCAAGGCAAGACAATTGTATTATTTTTTATTTTTTATTATTTTATCAATATTTATTTATTCATTTATTGATTACTTGGCATTTATTACATGCCTTCTCTTAAATGCCCTTAAATAAATATCAAATGGCAACAGTAATGATTATTCTCAGTTTTGGTCTGGTCACAACCAGCTGTCAAATTGTAATAAAAAAAATTCAAGGTGGATGGTGTGGCCAAGTATTTTATTATTTTTTTCTTTTCTTCAAGAACGCTTGAAAAAAAGAATGTCAAATTTTTCAGGACAGTTTTATTTACAAAATGTAAGCTTAATTAAATCAACTTGGACCCATCAAAACAAAACACATGCATTTAAACATTCAATTGTCAGAACTATCATTTGATCCTCACCTTGTTTTTTTACCTTAGGAGAAGAATTATAAGGGTAGAATAAAAATTTATATAAACATTACTGATTAAATAATTTATTTTAATAGTATTGTAGTTTTGCTTGACTGCACCAGTCTCTCTCTCTCTCTCTCTCTCTCTCTCTTGCTCTCACACACACACGCACACAAATCGTCAAATTATGGCATTAAAAACTCTATTTTGGACCCTTTTGTACCCCAGGGTCCGAACAGCACGTCTTGTATAATTATTAAAGCTGTCAGTCATTTCGAAAATTCCTGTATTAAACTGAATCCTTTGTTTTTTATTGCATCTCTGCTGAGAGGATTTGTGCGTATGTATCATACCTTAAGTTCTCTTCTTTTTGAAATATGTGAAAAGCTGTGCTTGAATTGTTCTCTTAGCCATTGTGAAAATGCAAACAGCGTGAAATGATTATACGTAATGATCTAAAGATTTAAAGATCTGAAGAAATATTTCATTTTCATGAAAAATTTTACATAATACTCAGCATTATTAATATAAAGGGTATGGTTAGGGGGATGGTGGTTTTACAGAGGTGATGTTTTTTGTAATTTTTTTCAACAGAGGGGATGTCGTCGTATAAACCTCCTCTTTATTGTAATCTCTTGGATTCTGGAAAAGGCACAGCAGCTCTGTACATATCTACATAGAAAAAGCCAAGTCAAGATTTAGGCCTCATCCTAACACAGAAACTGGACTTGTTAAAGTATTAAATGACCTCTTATTGGCCTCTGATTAGGGTTGCGTCACTATGCTTGTGTTACTTGACCTTGGTGCATTGATCAATCTCCTTCATAGAAAATGTAGTAGGAATTAAGGGAACAGCCCCGTCTGGCTTAGATCTCATTTGATCTAAGCTAATCAATTGCAGATCAATATCAGTTTTTAGATAAATAGTGATTATTCTGCATGTTCTCAAGTGGAGTTTAGTGTTCCACAGGGTTTGATTTTAGGCCCACTGCTAATTTTTCTTTTTACCTGCTTCTCAAGTGGAGTTTGGTGTTCCACAGGGTTTGGTTTTAGGCCCACTGCTAATTTTTCTTTTTACCTGCTTCCTCTGGGCAACATAATTCGTAAGCATGATATTAGTTTTTACTGTTATGTTGATGACACACAGTTATATGTCTCAGCAAAACCAGATGAGAATAACCAGCTTAATAAAGTTAAGCAACTTTAGGACTCATGAAGGTCATCCACTTTACCATGAAGATGGTCCTGGCCTCAGCTGATGCAGACAGCTGTTCTCTGAGGACTTGTGACTGCAGTTGCTAGATAGTTCAGGACTGGAATTTCTAGGGTCTACCTGAGCTTCTTATTTAATCGCCATCTAGCACTAACAGTTCTCAAGATATTCAACTTACAAACAGCAGAATGATAATTTGCAAGTATGGCCTATGCAAGTGAGCTGGGGATGGATGGGTAGGAGACAATAATGCTTAATGCTTAGGGCTGCTTGTGTTTGGGGAAGAAAAAAAACTTTTAGTTCACATTCATAACTTTTTTTGGAGTATTTCTTATTTGGAGTATTTCTATTTTTTTAATGTATATTTTTTTAAACAAATAAAGGATTGTTTAGATTTTTTTTTGCAGTGAAAACACTGAAAAAAATATACCTAAAAAAAATATATAGGATGTCCCAAAACATTTTTGACATAATTTTTAGCAACATATCAAATTCTCGGTCAGATTATCTCAAATAGTGATGTGATGTGTAAAAACTAACTAAGTTTAATGTTTTACTAATCACAAGATATGCTACAGCATGTTTGCCAGGAGCTGGACTTGATGTGTGCCGTGTCACTTGCAGTGCACATATTGAACACTTGTAAAGTTTTGTGATATCGGTTATACAATCTATACAGTATCTGTTTGAATATGTATTTTAATATTAAATATATTAAAATGTTACACACACACAAACTGTGGCATCTTGTTTTAAACATGACTGATATAACGATACATGTATATTTTCACCTACCAAGTTGTAAAATCATACTGTGCAGTTCAGAGTTCTCCTGCTTAAACTGATCTCTCTGTAACTGTAATTGCTCTGCCATTATGGTAAGGTTCTTGCATTTGATCCACAGCACTGTAACAGCAGTCAGCATTAGAACACACAGCAACAGCACACACACAGCAGTCAGCCTGTAACACCTGCTCCATTCAGTGTCTCCAACTAGAGGTAAATGGACACAAGTACACAAAAACTTTTTTCAGCTGCTCCTTTCAAGGGGTCGACCACATTGGATTATCCAATCCACACACAACTTTGGAACAGGTTATACAGTATGCTGAATGCCCTTCCTGATGCAAATCTCCTATTTTATCCGGGCTTGGGACTAGCACTGCATGCAGTGGCTCAAACTCGGATCCCTGGACCAACAACTTAGCCACCACTCCCTAAAAAAATTCACATATTTTTAGTGTCACTTTTAAGGCATGGATCAGTTTTTAACTTTAGTTTATTAAGCATTTGCATTTGCCACATCTGTCAGGTTTCCTAATTAAGAATAACTTACAAAAGTGCTGTAGCTACAGCAAGGTCAGATTAATAACCGAAATGATGCTGCCAAGAAAATTAACTCAATACAAAATTCATTTAAGATGATCACTTGTTCCACTGCTTTCCCTTCAAATATAATTTTTTGTTTTATGATGCCACTACTGTCCTTTGGCATTCTTATATCACTGGCTTTTAGATGAGCATCACATTCTAAGATTTTAATTAAAAAAATTAAAAATCTATCTATGATCATAGTAAATGAGGATGGGTTCCCTGTTGAGTCAGGTTCCTCTCAAGCTTTCTTCTTACTGCCATCTCAGGGAGTTTTTATTTGCCACTGTCGCTGTCATCCTCGGCTTGCTCATCAGGGACAATCTAATAATTTTGATTCATACACATTCACATTTCATAAGTACTTAAATAATTTCTTCGATTGTGTAAAGCTGCTTTGCGACAATGTCAATTGTTAAAAGCACTATACAAATAAAATTGAATTGAATTAAACACAAATTGATTGATATTTCTTTCTAAACACACATTGTCATCTTACACTCTTATGATAAACTTGTGTTAGCATATCTAATGTGCTACATGTAATTGCTTAATTATTTTAATTTTCCCAAATGCAAAACATTTAGCTTATATTTTTACAGTACAGTATAGCTTGGAGTGGTGGACAAAGTACAAAAATCTTGCATAAAAGTAGAAATATTCCAAAAAATATTACTGAAATAGAAGTGCTCTGTTTACGTTGTTACTTAACATTTTCTTAACTTCAAATTAACATAATATCAAAAGTATTGAGCTTGCATGAACTCTCACTCCTGCCGTCCATTTCTGATTCTGATTTCCTACTCCTGCTACATGATTGCATGTTTCACTTTTAACTTTCTCTTTGACTTTGAAAACAAAAGGGAAATTACAGCTATGATCCAAGAAGCTGTAATGCAAAATGTAATATATCTTACAATATAATTGTTGAGGATGGGGGTGGAGAGGTTGTATGTTCCTGTATGATTGTGGGAAAATTTCACCATATCAACCTTTTTTTTCTTAAATTTTAACATATTTAATCCATTTATTTAGCCATAGATTATGTAGACCAACCATCATACACATTATTCTATTGAGTTCTTACTATATCTTATAACCAGTCATCCTGTTATACTGAGAAATTATCTAGCTAATAGCCAGCTGTTTCAGACTTCAGAATCTATGTCTTACTTATCACTATGGAATATACACTTTTTAAAACCTGCCTACCTGTGTGTTTAGTCTGTAGGCTTTTCTTTAAGTCAGTATCTGCTTCTTTAAGGTTATGACCTGAAATATCATCCATGCAGTCATAGATTTCCACAACCCTCTCAATGTGGTCTTCTCTCTTCTCAGTGTAGTTCACATAATCAGACATGATATTAGACATCTGTGATCTCTGAAGTATAGTGTCAACATCCAGCTCCTTCCACTTTGTGTGTGAGAGTTTTATGACACAGTATTGTGGTTGATAAGTAGTGAAATAATAATTGTGTAATCCAACTGCATGCTAACTTCCTCATTTATCAGCCAAATGCATTCAAATCCTATTGCTGAATCCAGTCCTTTCAAATAAATTTGTATGTATGTATGTATGTATGTATGTATGTATGTACAGTATGTATGTATGTATGTATGTATGTATGTATGTATGTACTGTATGTAGTCAGAAAAATAATTTGATCCCTGGCAGATTTTGTAATTATGCTCACTTACAAAGAAATGAAGGATCTATATGTTTTATCATAGGTTAAAGGATAGAAACAGAATATCAACCAAAAAAAATTGCATTTTATTGAGGAAAATAATAATTTGATCCCCAAGCATAACATGACTTGGTAAAAAAAAAAAAACATTGTTGGCAAGCATGGAGGTAAGACATTGCATGTATTTTATTATCAGGTTTGCACACATCTCAGGAGGGAGGGATTTTGGTCCACTATTATTTGCAGATTTTCTCTAAGTTCTTTAAAAGTTTCCTGCCTGTCTATTGGCAACTCAAAGTTTCAGTTTTCTCCATAATTTTTTTTATAGGATTAAGATCTGAAGACTGGCTAGGCCACGACCTTAATGTTCTTCTTATTTAGCCACTCCTCTGTGGCCTTGGCAGTATGTTTTGGGTCATTGTCATGCTGGAATACCCATCCATGACCTATTTTAAGGAGGTTCTCACCCAAAACTATATAATAATAAATTATTATTTTATATGAAGTCAGGCTGTACCTTCAGCAGTGAAACAGCCCCAAAGCATGATGTTTACTCCTCTGTGCTTGACTGTAAGAAAAGTGTTCTTAGGATCATAGTCAACATTTTTTTTCTTCAAAAAAAAAACAAAGAGCTCAATTTTGGTCTCATCTGACCACACCACTTTCTTTTGATTCTTCTCTGTTCATTGGCAAATTTCAGGCTGGCTTGTACATGTGCCTTCTTGAGAAGGAGGACCTTTCAGTGCAAAGGACATTTAATCAATTACAGCATGATTGTGTTACCAGTGGTTTGTTTGGTGACTGTGGATGCAACTACCTTGAAATCATTTACAAGCTCCTTTCATGTAGTTCTGGACTAATCTCTCACTTTTCTCATGATTATCCTTACCCCATGAGATGAAGTCCTGCATGGTGCTCCAGAATGAGAGTGATTGATGATTATTTTGTATTGCTCCTGTTTGTGAATAATTGCAACAAACAATTGTCTCCTTCTAGTAACACATTCCAGCCTTGTGTAGGTCTACAGTCTTGTCCCTGATGTCCTTTGACAGCTCTTTGCCTATAGTAGTAAGGTTTGAATGGAAGATAGAGATTCTGTGGAGAGGTGAATTTTATACACATAACCAGTTATTAGAAGCATCTTCTTAAATTAATCTGTGTACCACATGAGCACAAAATCATTCTGTTGTAGACAGAATTATTGTAAGTTGGTAGGATATCAAATTCTTATTTTTCCCACTGTGTATACTGTATATACAGAGTCAGGCAAAAAATGTATACACACTTCAGAAAAATAAAATCTTGTATAAATATTTTAATACTAAATAAGATATTTATTTATTGACGTATATATTTTTCTCAAAAAAATGTAGCAGAAGCGTGCTTGTATATCAAAACACTCAAATTGTATATCAAAGTGAATTTCCCAGTGCATGCAATGGCTAGTTGTATAGGGTGTTGGACCTTGGGCTTTGGGCTAGTTTTGGAGGCTATTTTTGTACGCCTTACAGTAACATAAACTCAGACAGTATATTCTTCATCGACCACAGATAAGGCAGGAAACAAAGACACACAAAAGAGGAAACATAATATAATTATAAAATATTTTATTATAACGCACTTGTTTCCTGGATGTTCCACTACGCTGAAGGTTACTAATAAATGGTGCATCAGTATGTAATCATTTTTAAAACATTGGAATTATTTTCAATTGGATGTAGTATAAAGGGAACAAAACTTCAGGAGATGTTACGATTAAATAATGACCTTTATTATGCAGAGTAGAGGTACATCACACTTTCCTATTGTTGATTATTTTCCCATAACAATGTGCATTTTTCCACTATTTTGTATATCTATTTACAAAAAATTGAAAAATCATGACATATATAATTAATTGAGGTGTAATAAGATACTTGAATTTGTGTTGTTTCTTTGTTTAATGAAGTTATTGCTTCACAGTTCTGCTGGTGATCTCCCTTTTTCCCCATCAATGGTGCAATATTGAGTTCCGTTTTTATAGCTGCATCAGTAAAAAAAAGAAAAGAAAAGAAAAACAGCTTACACAATCAAAATGCCATATTACAAAGAGTAAAAAAAAGTCCTCAATTTCAACATTTTAAGGTTTTTGTCTTCTTCTTTTTCTTCTTCTTCTTCTTCTTCTTCTCCTTTTTAAATGAAGAAATGTCTCAATGTGCTGCTGAGATAAAGTTTAAGAGGAGAGGAGGGTACATGGAGAAGGTGCTGGAAATCTGTGGATGTGCAGACATCAAAACAGAGTTACTAAGAACAGAAATCAAAAGGAAAACATACAGATTTACTATATTGTGGGTTTTTAGTGAAAGAAAATGAGATAAAATGACAAAATATATACTGCTTAAAAAATTAAGGGGACAAAAAATGTTCAATGTCAAACAAGAACTTTTCACTTCTTTAATTTTTAAGCAGTATATACAGTATAATACAACATACAATAACTTTTGCTTTTGGCTGCTCCCGTCAAGGGATCGCCATAGCAAAGAATCCAATCCACACACATCTTGGCACAGGTTTTACGCTAGATGCTTTGTCTGATGCATCCCTCCCATTTTATTCAGGCTTGGGACTGGCATTGCATGCAGTGGCTGGGTGGTATAGGGTGTGGCAACCAACCAACATCGGGGCTCAGAACCTCAGATCCTCAAACCAACAACCTAGCCTTAGCTGCCTGAGCCACCACAACTC
Organism: Heterobranchus longifilis; assembly: GCA_028570985.1. NCBI lineage: Eukaryota > Metazoa > Chordata > Actinopteri > Siluriformes > Clariidae > Heterobranchus > Heterobranchus longifilis. Next base: position 11,710 of record JAOVVB010055505.1, read on the forward strand.
TATCTTTAATATCCCAGATTAATTAGGCATCTGAATATAAATTGTATTATTTAGTAACCCCAGTAACCCAGTGTAAGTATTTATTTAATGGCGGAAACTTCTAAGCACTTTTTGTAAGTTGCTCTGGATAAGAGCATCTGCTAAAAACTAAATGTAAATTTACATGAATTATTTGAGGAAACTGAGATTGTTGTTAATTAGTTTTTAACCTAATGCAGCTAGTGAGTAATGCTAATGCTAGCAGGACCAACGGCTGCAGACAGTGGGAAATGCCAGCACCGGAAACACGTTCATCATCTCTGACCATGACTTGAGGAGAGCCTTCAGGAGTGTGAACACCAGGAAAGCAGCAGGACCAGATGGCATCTCATGTCGAGTCCTCAGAGCCTGGTCAGACCAGCTAGCACCTGTGTTCAATGAAATATTAATAATAATAATATCGACCTCTCCTTATCTCAGTCACTAATCCCCACATGAATCCATCATTGTTCCTGTCCCTAAGAAACCCCATCCTGCTTCCCTCAATGACTATCGCCCTGTAGCCCTGACTTCAGTAGTGATTTAAGTGCTTTAAATGGCTGGTCTGAGACTTCATCATCTCTTCACTACCTGACACACTTTACAATTTGTTTACCGTCTAAGAAACCTTGAGAGGTACCAGACTCAACAGGGAATTCATCCTCATTTGGGTGATAATGGATAACTGTCACTTAACAATAACAGGAATTATATAACAACATCATGTGTGTTAGGCTGCTGGAAGTTCAGTATAACAGAAGTAAAGTAGAAACAGAAGAAAAATAAAGAACAGGTGGAAAGAATTAGCGTAGTTGCCTTTCAGGATATTAGCAGCACTAGATAAGAGTGTGCATTTAGATGGATTTATATTCAGTTTGGACTAACTGTGGCTTGTTTATTGAGGATGCAGATAAATGGATATGGATAAAATGTTTCTAAGCTTGGCAATATTTCTAAGGTGAAAAAAGGCTGTTTTTGTAATATTGGAAATATGATTTTCAAAGGATAAGTTATGTCTAATATTACACCCAGGTCTTTCACTGACAAGCTAGTAGTAATAGTACATCCTTCTAAACGCAAGCTGAATTGTGAGAGCTGTTGTGTACTGGTTTTGGGGCCAATAAGTAATATCTCTGTCTTATCTAAATTTAGTAAGAGAAAATTATCGGTCAGCCAATCTTTTATATCTTGGACACATTCAGTTAATCTAGACAACTTGGGTATTTTGTCTGGTTTTGTTGAGATGTATAACTAGGTATCATCAGCATAACAATGGAAACTAATCCCATGTCTTCTAATGATGTCACCCAAGGGAAGCATGTACAGTATATGGAGAACAGCAGAGGTCCTCAAACTGAACCTTTTGGCACCCCATATTTCACTGGCATTACACCGGACAGTTATCCATTTAGATCCACAAAATTTTATCGGTTAGACAGGTAGGATCTAAACAATTTTAATGCTTTTCCCTGAATACCTATGTGATTTTGTATGAGAATATTATGATATATAGAGTCAGAGTCATCTATAGAGTCAGGTAGAGTCAAATGCAGAGCTAAGATTAAGTAAGACTAGTATCGAGATGCAGCGTTGTTCTAAAGACCAAAAAAAAAAAACAAGTAATTTCTGATTTTAACTAGTGCAGTTTCTGTACTATGATGGGCTTTGACTGAAATTCTTCGAGGATGTAGTTTTCATGCAAGAAGGCACATATTTGAGCTGACACCACCTAAAGACGAGGCTTAATAACTGCCAACTTGAAAGATTTAGGGACGTGACCTAAATATACTGTAGTGAGGAATTAATAATGTTTAAAAGCGGCTCTCCAGCTATATGTATCACTTCTTTTGGAAATCTAGTTAGGATTGGATTTAACAAGCACATTGTTGATTTAGCCATGGTGATAATTTGTACAGCTCTTCCTGTCCTATACCTGTAAAGCATTGAAAATCTAAATGTGGAGCTGGACTGGATCACGAGATGCGGTTAGAGGTTGAACATCCATTATTTTCTTCCTAATACTATCGATTTTGTTTTATTAAAGAAATAGATACAGTCTTCACTACTAAACTGTGATGGAATACTCTCTGCAGATATCTTAGATTTTGTTAGTCTAGCCACTGTACCAAATAGAAAATGTGGGATTATTTTGGTTCCTTGCTATCAGTTGGCTCAGATTTTTAGTCTTAGGAGCTTTTAGAGCCTGTCTATAGCTGGACATACTGTCTTTATACGTGATTCTAAAAAATTCTTATTTATTTTTTCTCCACTTTTGCTCGAGGTTATGGGTTGCTCTCTTGAGGGCATGCATATGACTTGTACCATGGTGCAGGTGTTTTTTTCTCTGACCTTTTTTGAATCTGATAGGGCCAACAATATCTAATGTGCTGGTAAAAACAGTGCCTATGCTGTTAGTTAATTTATCTAGATCATCTGCATTTAGGGGTCTAGTAATGTGTTGGGACAGATCCAGCAAATTACTTGTGAATCTATCTTTGGTGGTTGGATTAATATTTCTACTAAATCAATAACATGGGGAGACACAGCTAATCTGTTTTACAGGTAGAGTATATAAATAAATAATAAGTTTTTACACTTTGTCTTTAATTTGTGTAGATCCCCATTTTAGGTTTAACACTAGAAGCGCCGCGCCAGTGTCACCTACTTTTAACGCGATTCACCGGTCATATGACTGCCTATTGATTTGAATGGGAAGCTGTCGCTGACACACTAGAATGATCGCTAGATGGCGCTTTCACCCAAAGCAAATAGTTTAGCTACAAGATCAACTTGCACTTGGACAATGCGCCA
>JAOVVB010055514.1:0-14538 GCA_028570985.1 Heterobranchus longifilis
GGATTTTCTCAATTCTACTGCATGTTTTTTCATTCATGCATTATGTAGCATCAGCAAATGATGAACAAGCCAACTAATAGAAGTTTACTGCACAAAGCTCAACAGTATTGAAATGTTTGTTCTTTTTCAAAAATGGCAACATCTCTGCGATCTTTTGCTAGATTTGATTACAATTTCGATTACTTTACATTTCTGAGAACAAAACAGGAGAGTTACTTATTACAGCTTGAATATCCAGAAATGTCATATAATGTCAGTATAATTAAAGCTCACAGACTATTACAGACAATCTGTAGCCTTTTATAACCACAAGAGAGAATGGTCCTAAAATGTGTGTTTGACCCTTGGATGTATAATAAAACCTGGATACAGCGATTGAGGCGGAGCTCCACTCATTCCTGTGAAAGCTGCTCAGCGGTGCATCAAGTCAAAAAAGCTCATCTGCCGATCTGAAAATCCTCGGATGAGCAGCACTGCTTCTGCATCATGGGGCCCATATAGCAGACGCACTAGAGGCTCCTGCCAACTGAGCCGGCTACATTTAGCGCTCCAGCTAACTTGAATTTGATTAAATAATTCAATTGTGCGGCCCTTCTAGACTTTCCAAATGTTATCAACCCAAACGGATCTAATCCTGATAGTGAAACGAGTCACTTCGCGGGGGTTGTGACGCCAAAAAAAATGTATCCACTGATTTATAGACGTCTCTTTCACCATGTAAGTCAATGGGAAAAAGTCTTTTTGGGCCCCATGGCATCACGTGACAGCTGCCATAATTGTTTCGCCACTATGTCAAATTGGCATCAACGGTCGGCACACTTCCTGGGGGCCTGGTCTCAATCAGCTACTTCCTGATTTACCATCAGCAACTATCAGAGACCAGGCTGTTGTTTTAATAAGCAGAACGAATCTTTGGCTGGAATGGGAGGCCGTTCTGTAATGCTGCTCTTCTTTGCGGTAAGAAGGGTGTATCCAACAAAAAAAAAAGAAAACTGTTGCGTAATTTGCCTTTCAGGAGGGGAATCTACGATATAGTCCAAGCCAGACACGTTCAATTATGAATTTAAATGAGTCATCTGATGTCAATCTAATATCTGTCTGTGGATGGAAACACTGGGCTGGATCTTTCTTTCTTTCATCTGTCACCAGCAGACAAACACGGCCTGTGTGCTGCTCCTGTGTGATACATGAGCAGCGGTGGGTGGTCGCTGTAATGTCTTCATCCACAGTTTGGTGAGCAGTCAAACCGGAACAGAATTTCATTACAGTGGAATAAAGCAAAAGCAGTTTTGTCCTCTGAGGACATTGAGCCTTCGGGTTTTTCGGAAAGTGCAAAGAATGTTGACCTTGTGTCTTTCTGTTTTTCCTGTACTCCCTTACAGTGTTCTTTATGAGTACACTTTTATAACCACAGGGTCAATAAAATGCTTTTATGTACTGAATCATTTAAAAGAAAACAAAGTGATTTTTTTCTCGTAAGGTTTACATTCAATAGATGTGAAAAGAGACTGAAAGCTTAGAAATCAATCTGCTCACAAGCAGTCGACGCTGGATCTTCCAGAATAAACTTCACATTTCCCATTTGATAACAATCCGAAGACCATAAACTTTAACACAAGCTTAAATGTTAATTCACAGCTAAGACAAATCTGGCTCGAGTTTGTTTTCTCTTGAGGAAAATTAGCTTAACCTTTCAGTTTTAGCACTTGTTATAGCAGGTTATACTAATGTCTGTCTCATCTGTAATCCAGAACCTTATATATGCACGTTTTTCATGTGGTTATGAACAAATGCTTTTTTCTCGACACCCAGCTGGTTTTGAAATTGTGGCAGCTTTTTAACACTGTACTCTACACTCTAAGGATTTTGTAACCAAAGACTTGAGTAACCGACTGTATTTTAACAAGACCATCAGTCTGACCGAAATCCCAATTACACCCTGATATTCTAACATGATGGTTGGAACAAACATACTGACGTTTATGCTATTTGCCTTATTAGTATTAAGACCTAAGATGTTAATGATACAATCTCTAAGATCTTCGTTTCGTTCTCTTTGGCGGCACCTGTGGCGATATGCAGTAATTGCAGGTGTGTTTTTGGATCTTACTTCCCAGAGAAACAGTACACCTAACATGCAAGTATTCGATTTACACTTATTTAATCTCTGCTGCAATTTTTATGCATTATATCCTAATTTTATTATTATTGTTTTTAACATGCTTTTAAGCATGCTGTAAAGCACTTTGAACTGCATTTCTTGTATGAAAGGTGCTATACAAATACAGTTTATTATTATTATTATTATTATTATTATTATTATTATTATTATTATAGGCTTCATTATTTGGCTGCTTATAAAGTGTAATGGGACAAAATGCAGCTAAATGAATGATTATGAAGCAGAAAGTCCATTTGTCAATGACAGTGACCACAAGTAGCCTTCAGAGGAGCAGTAGCTTATATTATTTAAAAGTTTACCTGGCAACAGCTGAGGTCATCTCATACTTAAATTTACAGACAGAGACACAGACCCTTGTCTTTACGACCAGAGGCTGAATAATGAGTCCTGATGTCCTCTGGTAAACAGGGGGACTGAGGAGCAGTGCTGCGGACAGACGCGCAGCTTGTTACCGAGCGGAGGACTTTGATTATTGACATCATGGTACCGCGTCTGTGCGGCGGAGCCGACACGGAGGAGACAAAAACATCACACCGGTAAGCCTTCCTCGTCTTTTATTTGTTTTCTCTGCGTTAGTCGGATTAAACGGCGTCGTTCGCGTTTCTGTCAGGCGTCTTACAGCGTTTTTGTTTTTCATTTATTTCACGCTATCGCTGCTATTTTCTTGTGGCCTGCAAGATGACAGTCAGTGTTGCTGCTCGACAGCCTCGTGTCAGGAGCCCATTCATTTACTGCTCCTTTACCATCGCCTTCACCCTGACGGATTCCCTTATTTCTATGTCTGGGGGAAGGATAATTTAATTTAAGTACACCAGGCGATATAATGATATGTTGGAGGCCTGATTGTGGACAGCAGTGTCAGTGTGCATCAATACAATCCAGTCTTCATCAGCGTCTGAGTTAAGGTTCAATATCCCTGAATAATAATACTGTGATCAGGGAATAATACTGTGATCAGTGGATAATACTGTGATCAGTGGATAATACTGTGATCAGGGAATAATACTGTGATCAGTGATTAATACTGTGATCAGGGAATAATACTGTGATCAGTGATTAATACTGTGATCAGTGATTAATACTGTGATCAGTGATTAATAGTGATGAAACTGTGGTTAGGCTAAAGATCCGGTTCTGTTATTGTTTTGCAAGATGTATTGATTTGCAGTGCTATCCAAGACAGACAGACAGATAGATTAGACCTACAAAGAAAAGATTGATCATTAGTTGTCATCTATTAGATTAATCTGCAGTTAATTGGTATTTTGATAATCGGCTAATTTTGTGAGGGAAAAAAAGTAAAAATTCTCTGATTCAAGCTTTTAATGTGTGAATATTTTCAGTGTTTTACTCCTCTATGACAGTAAACTGCATATATTTGAGTTGTGGACAAAAAAAGACATGTGAGGATGTCATCTTGGGCTTTGGGAAACACTGATTGACAGTTTTCATATTTTTTTGACATTTTATAAACCAAACAACTAATCGATTAATCGAGAAAATAATCGTTAGTTGCAGCCCTAAGATGGATGGATGAATAGGCTAGAAATTTCCACAGCTTCAGTAGTGCACATGTAATAAATACAATAAACAAGGACACCATATATGGTGGTAATCACAGTAGAAAACACTGCAGAACAATATAGAGTCCGCAGCAAGGACATGTTATAGGCTAAGAGTTGGTTACTAATCCCTCTGGGAGAGTAATTCTCTCAGTGATTTTTATAGTGGGCCAGACTTGTCAAATAAATTGACTTAAGAAAATGTTATAAAAAAACAGAATGCATTTTCATCACTTTTACAGTCTCCCTCCCTCTCTCGTTTCTCACAGGTAACTAGCTGGTTTTGATGATCGATCGGCTCCTCCTGTGTAAAAGCCTCCTTTTACCTGATTGACCGTCGGGAGATGGTGCCTTCACATGCTCATGAAGAATTGTAAACGAGACTGAGTTAACACAGCAGGGACCACCCACCCGACCCAGTCTTTGAAGGATAGAAGTCGCTGGAGACTGATCTTATGAGGACACTCGGTCTTTCCCTCAGCTGTGTGCTGCACTGTCAGTATTATGTGTTTGTGTGTTGGAGTCATATGACAAAGTGTCTGCTCAAATGTACAGAATTCAACTGCACAGTATTTATTTTAGGTCTGCAACTTTTGAATTTTCATCATTGGTTGATCTGCCAATTATTTTCTAGATTACATAATTGTTTATCTTCTATAAAATGTCACAATCTTTGAAAAATGATGATCACAATCTCCCAAAGCGAGGTCTTGAAGTGAAAAAATGCGGCACCTTTTTCCAAGCTGAGGGGATGCCCACAGTGTCAGACTTTGAAAGAAATCACTTCACCAAGTCAATATCACAGCATGATGAAATTGAAACCAAGTGTAAATCTGTCTCTGGTTTTCTTTTTCCGCTCTGAAGAAAAGTCCAGCTGGGAGTGCGGGTGTCGTGAGGCAGAGCTATGGGCTGCGGGGGGAGCAGGACCGACGCTCTGGAGCCTCGGTACCTGGAGAGCTGGACCAAGGAGACGGAGTCGACGTGGCTGACCAGCACAGACACTGACATCCCCCTGTCGTCCATCCAGAGCATCCCCTCCGAAAACTCTGAGGCCGGCTTTGCTTCTGAGAAAACAATCAGCCCTGGTAAGAAGAGTGATTGACTGGATGGATGGATGAATACTTAATGTTCTCCTAGCAGTAATTTAACTGCAGAACAAATGAATAATACATTTATGGTTGTATGAGTTACTACTTAATTATGCCCCCACTGCAGAGTACAGTATATTTGCAATTCCAATCTTATGTTTTCATTATGAGCATAAAGTGACCCGTGTTTTTTGTTCGTTGAAGCTATTTTAAACTTATTTTAAACCAGTCTAATATTTGCATTTATTCACACCAGGCTAGGTGGGCTGTATGCTGTAAGTAATGTGACTGGATTATCAATGAGTGGGCTTCTTGACACTCTTAACGTCAAAAGTGAAGTGTGACAGTCTGTCTGCTTTTCTCTGGAGGAAAAAATCCTGTAGGTGTAACACCGTTTCCCTTTTTGACGTCAAACACTTTCAGAGGTTTTGCACGCCGGCCGGTTCATCGTGCACACGGAAATTAAAATGAAGATTAAAATTCGGCTGCGGTGACCCTCACGCTGTTGCTGAGGATTATGCGTGACACAAGGATGTGCAGCAGACTAAGCATTTCTTTCAGGGTTCAGCTAGTCACCACATACAGCTCAGAAACAGATCCGACTATAACTCTATTGTATCTTCTTCCTGCGCACTTTTCTTTGAAGCCAGGAGGAAATGAATCAGTAAATAGGACACAATAGGCTACATCAAAAGCCACAGGACTTGGCTCGCATGGCAACAGATACAGTTGTTAGTGAATGCAGGCAGAGGAGCCTTGATGTAATTGTGCAGATAAATTTGGTTAAGATCCACTCTGTGGAGATAAAACAGATCCAGAATTGGCCAAATGAATCCGCAGCCGGCAACCACAGAGATTGTGGTGCCATAACAATGTAACATACATGCACATCTGTAATATATGGTGATGTGATTACTGTGCAGAATTCCCTTCAAAGGTCCCATATTATACTTCATACTTGTATTTTCGGTTCCTACTAGAACTGTGCTTTAATGTTCCAAAAACACATTATTTTTCTCATACAGTCTGTCTGAAACGCTCCCTTTTAGCGCCTGTCTCTTTAAGACCCCCTCCTGAAAAAGCCCAGGTCTTCCGCATCTGCGCTCTCAGCGTCTCTGCACCGTCATTGCAGCCAGAGAATGACGGCACTGTAGCGGCACTTTCTACCGATATATAGTACAGGTGTGACATCGTTTAAAGGCACAGTTTCTGAATACGGGCTGTGTGCATTTCTCCACGGATTGAGCGTTTTGATACTTTCACAGTATTTGAATAGCACCTAGACCTGCTTTATAATAAAAAAGGAATGTAAATCTCACTTTTTATAATACAGGACCTTTAAAAAGTCTGTTTGTGTTGCTGGTCTCAATAATAACACACAAGGTCCTGAATATTTAAGTTCACATTCACACATCATTAAGGATGTATACATCTGTAAAATGGAAGAAAAGATAGGATATCCACACACTGTTTTCAATGCTGTACCTACATTTCACTTTGGGAACATTGAAAACAGTGTGAGTGCAGATATCCTGTCTTTTCTTCTGTCCTAGTTTTTCATCCTGCACCTGTTGAAACTTCAGTTTGGATGTGCGGGCTCTCATTGGACTGCATTTATATGTAAAATGCCATCATCCAGTACACTTAACCCACTCTTGACGTGCACACCCAACACCGCGACAGAGTGATACTCAGAGTGCTTTCCATAATTCATGACACTTCACTGCTGCACACTGTAGTCAGATTAGTTCAGCGCTGGCAGTAATTCACCTGTAAACTATCAGTAAGCTCTGACCTGACTAATGCTGTTCATTTGCAAATAACCCAACAAATCATAGTGTGATAATAGTTATATTGGCAGGGCTGGAATACACCATTCTTTGGTTATTTTTGAAAGAAAAATACTCAGAAAAATGATAGTAATGAAAAGCTCAATACACATGCAAACATGTCTCTGTCTCCCAAAGCTGAAAGAGTGCATTACAAATCTATAATGAATAATTATCTAATTATCCTGTCGCAGAAGCCTCTGATTTCTTTGTTCTAGAAATCCAGTCACTATTAATCAGCTTTTATTATTTACTGTACTTGAATTACTACTAATTCCAGTTAATGTGGAAAATCTCCGAAATGATTAATCTAATTTTGTCAACATAATTAATATTATTGCTTATCAAAAGCTCCCTCCTGCTATCTGTGTTTTTTTATTCTTTCATCCTTCTTTTCTAAGAATCTCAATAAGAGTTTGTTTTAACTCACAGAGGTTCAGTGATATGGAACGTTCTGTCATCTTATATTTTAAAATCAGCTCCTTACAATTCAAGAAAGCTGTTAAAGGTTTGTTTTTATCTCCACAATGTTATCCACATGGATTATCTGTGTAAAATGCTGACTCATAATTAGTCATTTTAATGTCATTGTACTTGTATATATGCATGACAGTTAGCGTGTGCAATCTTATCTTTTTCTCCTTTTATAAAGGTTTTTTTGCACCTCTCTATCACATTTTCTGCTGTTTATATATATTAATTTGTATTTTTTGCATATGTGTAAACAAATCAAATCAAAATTGTTGTGCAATAGTTTCTAGATGACTGCATGTAAAACATATTATAACTACATATGTTTTATACATGAAGTTTATTGTATTCAGCCCTTTGAATGTTTGTTTTTCTGATATAGTAGTTGTTGTTATCTGTGAGTGAGGGGAATGTCCACGTGTGCTCTGAAAATCCCCCGAACACTCGAAGTGTTAACAGGTAACATGAAAGCACGTGTGGATGGTCCACCAGTCCACCTCCATGTCCAGGACTGTGAAGCTTTCAGACGAGGCTGAGGTTTTCTTTTGTTCCAGTTCCAGATTTCTTTGAGGACGGCCTCCCTCTTCCTGCTCAGGCGTACCTGAAGGTGTGTTCGTCCGTGTCTGAAGCCAGTCTGAACGACGTGAAACCCAGCACCCCCCCGGCCATACTGGGCTCTCCGCCCAAGGAGGCGGTGTTACCGTCATCTGGCACCACGGTGCAGCGCAGAAGCGTGCTGCACACTGAGGAGATTGTAAGGCTCTCCTTGATCAGTTTATCAAAGCACCTTTTCTTTTCATTTGTCGAGTAAAAGTAATGAGTTGTGGCAGACCTGAGGTGTGGAGAATCATCTTTTCATTTTTATGTCCTGCTCATGTTACAGTTGATTAGTTGATTAGCAGAAACTGTTTTGATAATCGAATAATCATTTTAGTAATTTTTTTAAGCAAACATTTGCTGGTTTCAACGACCTGCTCAGGGCCATTATAGGTCAAAGAAAAATAAATAGTTGTCAATTTATGAGAAAAAAGAGACAAATGTATGAGTAAAAAACTTGAATATTCTCTGACATTATAAAGTCGTAGATTTGCATGAAAAAACTCCTAATCCTCTTCCGTAGAATATAATCTGCAGATTGATCGATAATGAAAACAGCGTTAGTTGCAACCTTAGTCACATTTCATAGTTTTTTGGCACCTGCTTAATATATGAACACACACAAGAACACAGCATCTAAAAGAACAATCCATGATAAAAAATGTTTTTTAAGTATATTTGTGCATCACATTCCCCTTGACCAGATGATCAGATTAGAAAAAACATTACGTAGCTCAAATGCCCACAATCTGCAATCTCAACCAACTTTACAGCAAACGTAGTATTGTGTTTTTCTAACATCCCATCTCTTCACCATCAGACGAAATGGCAGGACAATCGGATGTCGACCAAGCAGGTGACCATCACCGTGACGCAGAGCATCCATCAGGTGGACAAGAACGGGAAGGTGAAGAAGTCTCTCACCACCTACGAGGTAATGAAACCCGTGGAGAGCCTCAAACAGGCGGCCGCACAAAACACTTGAGTGCAGAGGAGACCGGAAGAAGCCAAAGAAAAGTGAAGGTGACTGAAACACTTGAACTGATGTTGTCTGTGTGGGAAAAATCTCTTGAGGTCGGATGGCTGGTGAAAGCACAAAAAGGATGAGACTCTGAAGTGTACAATTTAGATTGTCATGTTGAAAACATGGCTCATTTTCTTGAAAACAAACAAAAAAAAAAAGGTTTCACTTGGCCGTATTGTATTTAATACTGTGAGATGTACTTCTATGGTGCCTGTACTTTGACACATTGAAGACATTGACATGTAAAACTGTAGTTTGGTCAGAGAAAAATACAAAACATGACATTTTACAGTAAATACAGAAGACAGGAAATCATTACTTGGCACATTTTGAATTTCTCAAGTGACCTAGAATCTAAAAAGCCTTCTCACCCCTCTATTTTAAATAAATGAATATGTGTGTGAAGTAGGGCTGCGTGATATGAGGAAAATATCTCATCGAGATTATTTTTGACTGATATATGATTCACGATACTGGAGGGGATGATCATTTTTGCATTATTATTCTCATTGAAAAATATAAAATGATCATGGTGTGATTTTTGCGAGGATCTGTACCAAACAAAGATTTTTTTGTTAAGTCTGTAGAATATAATTTGCAGGCCGGGACATCTCTGCACCACAATGTTTAATCCAGAATGGTATTTTGCCTTTAATAAATATTGCAATTTGGATATTGCACTTGTGCAGCCTTAGTTGTAAAGCTAATGTTACCATATTATTTTACATTATTGAACATTCACAAACCACACATATAGTTTTGTTATTTGACATTGATACACAACATGTAGTTGCTGCTGTGCTACAATCTGTCGGGCTCAGGAAACTGAAATTGATTGTGATGATTGCACTATTTACAGTGAAGCCAGGACAGGAGTCTGTGATGACAATGTAAAACATTGTTTTGTACAATACAGTGGTACATTTTCTTATCTAGTCGTTCGTGTTTTTTAATGACAATAAATTAAACAAAACCATTTATGGTCTTTCTTTTAAATGACGTCATAGCTGTATATCTTTTCATGTTCAAGGAAAATCGGTTTTACTGACAAAAACATGGAAAAATAAATAAACACAGTGGCACTTTGAAGAACTGTGGTGACAAACAACATGGACGCAGTATACATTATATATACATTATATATAGCATGTAGGACTGCAGCATCTTCTCTGGCAGCCTGCAGTTTTGTATGAGCAATCGACAGACAGTTGCAGATTTCCTCAGCGGTTCTTGGGGGATGAGAGAGTGTAACAGCAGTTCTGGGGTCAGCTTTGCGTTGAAAGTGTGTGGATCAGTTTTTGGTGGTCGTAATGTATTTGTCCTGTTCTGAACGATGGCTCCTCCTTCTCCATCCACTCCTCCACACAGAAGTCTGGGAAGAAGAAACGCATTTCTCTTTGTGCCGACTCCACAGAATCTGGAGAGAATGGAGATTAAAAATATGACAATTAAACAAAACTGTGTAAAAGCCGTGTACCCACTGTACGGCTCGGCTCTCTTTGTTTTCCGCTGCGGACAGTACCCCCTCAGTGTAGGCGGGATTCTCAGCTTTATCGCCATAGCAACACCGCATGAAGCATTTTGCTAGCTGGCTTCACAGCTGCTCAGAAGATGATTGCGGTACGATGGAAACCTGCTCGCTCCGAGACACCGGGTCCACACTTTTCTGGATGTTGTTTATTTGGAGATGTCAACTGCTCGGATTAATGGGGCCACTGAACTTGGTGTGATCAATTGCCGCTCTGCAGCTGAAACACTTAAAACTCTTGTAACATGAGTCCTACCCTCTAAACCCAATTACCTGCCTGTCGCCGTGTGTGTGCGTGCGTGCGTGCGTGGGTTGTTGTTTAGTTGCATGTCTTGTTTTTTGTTTTGGTGTTTGGTTTTGTGTATTTCTTATACATTTTTGTATATTTTATGTATTTTGTTTTGTATCATACGTTTTATATATTTTGTGATTATCAACTTCAATGCAACACTTGCTTTGTCAAGTGTACGGCTTTTTAAAAATCTGGGGCAAGTGAATAAAAGAATTGCGGTCGCTATCGACAGTAGCTTGGATACTGAAAAATGTCACGCTAGTGACTGTTCTCTCTGACCAATCAGTGCTCTGCAACGATTTCACTCGCTGGAACCTCGACAGAGGTGGTACCCAAAAAAAAAGTACCAGGTACTATCCACAACTTTTGCTAATGAAAAACCAAAAAAAAAGAGCGAGTCGAGTAGAGCCGTACCATGCAGTGGAAATGCATGAAGCTCATGCTTCCTACCTGAGCCATGAGTTGTGTTTCGTGTGTCTGTGAGTCCAAACTGGGCCCTGATGGTAGCAGGCGAGGTGTATCTGGCTCTGAACACTTTGGTTGGCCCCATCAGTTCTCTCCAGTGACGTATGGCGTCTTCTCTGGCTAAAATGTACGCTCGCATCGGACCGCTGCGAGGAAAGAATTCAACAGCAGTTTGAGCGGTCATGAATCACAGTCAGTATTATGCCATGTAAGCTCACAGCCACTGCAAAACCACTGGATGCTTTCTATGCTTCAATGGAGAGCCAAAAATGGACTCTACATACAAATCCAATCTATTCACTCCAGAACCTCCTGGGAAGAGAGCGCAGCCATGAATACATATCCATTCATCAGTTTTTTAGCTAAACAATGCACACAGTAGCTGTTTCCTACAGTACGTCTCCAATAAAACTGACAGCATCCACAGAAACGTTGCTGGAGCAACTACCAATTACATCCTGTGAGGAGACAAAAATGTGTTTACAAGCACCTTGTGCAATCCAGAGGGAGGCATGTGGAGCTATTGTGAGCAGGCCACATGTTGACTTTCAGACAATTTGCTCCGGGGCTGTTGTCCGCTGATAATTGAAACTCCTGTTGTGATGTGTCCAAAAATGATTCATTGGTGACTTGCTGAGCATGAAATTGGAGGAACCATCAACTGATGTGTGCTTTTTCTGTCAGCCCAGTGGGTTATTATGTGGTATGGAAATGTCTCTGTTATTCCATTTCAAATACATCAGACAGAAAACAACATTTATCAAAAGAAATTCATTCAACAGTCATGGTTTACCTTGACATGAATTCAACAAGTCTTTGGTAGAAGAATCGCCCTAAGAAGCAAAACAAAAGCAATTTAAACAGAGATTTAAAACTGTTCTCCACTGTCTGACTTGAATGGTTTTTCAGTTATCCTCTCTGTGTGTCGGTGCTCTAGCAATACAGTAAAGGATGAATCACTTGTTTTGATCATACATACATACAGTACATATAATGTATGTGTTTGGTCAGATGGAATCGCTACAGCAGCATTTTGTCTTTTAAATAAATGTAACACAGATGAGTTTTGTCCACACACCTGAATGTTCAGCATAAAACCTCTCAGAGTCCTGTCTCCTCCACACAAGGTCTCTGCATCGAACAATCACAAAGTTGTTGTCTAGGATTCTCTGGTGAAGAGCCTGAAAGAAAAATATAAATAAAATATCTTAATAGGGGAGGTAGCATTTCCTTACCTTGTATGGCAGCTGGATTCTTGCGATATCATGTGAAAACATGAGGTTAAGCATTTCCTACTTATTATATTATTTGCTGGTATTATAGCTGGTAGAGGGAGGACTTTTGTTTCACTAATGATGTATTTCATGATTGACAATGCTTTCATGACTTTGAGGCCTTGGGGCTTGTGAATCTATCAAGACAGAAAATGGAGCTTCTTCTTTACTGTTTGGAAGTGATAAAGACATTTGGTTTAGCAATCAAATGTTTAATTTATTCTAAATCTTATAGAGTAACTAAATAAGGCACATAGAACCGCAACTTATGATTAAAAATCTTGTAGAAAAAAGAAGGTTGTTGCAGAGTTTTGGCATGGACATCCATGTCTATCTATTTATTTTAAGAAGCCAATATAAGATTAGTTTTTCTATTCTCTGCAATATAATATACAATTAGCCTGGCTTACTATGCGAACAGTTACAGTACAAAAAAGTTATCAACTTACACACTGAAAATGGTTTTGAAGATTTGGATTGTGCAATAAGGAAGGCCTGCTCTGTTCTTTTGGTGAATGATCTACAAATAATATGTTTACAACATTTTCATGTAGGTTCCACCGAAATGGGTTCCCTCCCGACACTATTTTGCAGATGCACTATCGGGGCGTGGCGCTGCCCAGGACAATTAGAAAATACAAACAGGCCAGGGAGGGTTTTTTTTCACTATCCAGGAGTGAAAGCACATTGAGAGCTGTGGAGATAGGTCTGGATACACGAGACTAATATACAATAAGTAAAAATGTGTGTGTTCCAAGTTGCATACTTTTTCTTTGTACTTTTAGTACATGCAGCTGCCCTTACAAAGTACATACTGTTGCATGCAGTATGCATACAAATGGGATATATTACTTCATCATACTACACTGCGCCTTGAACTTTGACCCTCTTGCTCATATATACTGGACAATGGATTGTGGGTCAGCATAGCCAGAAAAGCGTACTGGCTTGCATACTGCAAAATGCGACCGGATGTATTAGAACATCCTGGTATTTTTTGGCATACTGCATTTGACATTGACATTTCTAACGCACAAAATGTTTACTCTTTATCTGATATCACTGCTTTCTCTGGACGACTCACGTGACAGCAATAGCCCTTTAAAGTAGAAGACGTGGATAAAACTGCTGAGTGGACCTGGACAAGTTTGGAGACAGTCTAAAAGAAGTCAAAGGATTTGTGCAACACACACAGGTGTTGACTCACCTCTAACATCACCGGATGAGCGACAGCATCTGGTTTGATGACCGCCAGGGTGAGCTGCAGCACTTTGGACAGGCGGCGAGCTGTTAGCAGCATTGTCTACAGAAAAGACAGAAATAGTAACGGTAAGTTAATTACAGTGTCAACACCAGTAAGATTAACCACGGAAATGTAACGTTAGCTAACCGCTGATGCGCAGCTTTAATTGTTCATGAAACCCACAAAAAGCCAAATAAATACAGTAACGTTAAACCACATGAGCAGAAAAGTAGTATTTTTTTCCACAGTTAAGCTACTGCTGATGAACCTCAAGAAAACTAAACTGTTCAAAAATATTTCCAAACGCATTAAGTTAGTTAATGTTACCAACCTCTGTTCCAAAATACTGGTCAGTTTGAAGAGGAGAGCACTGCCGCCATATTGGAGCAAATACAAACTCGTTGCTTTAATATTCACTAAGTCAACACTCCGTGTCTATAAGTACATTTTGAGTTTGTTTATGTAACTACGTATCCTAATATTAACGTGATTTTAACGTTAAGATGCAAATATTCGCTGAATGACTGCTATTGCCGGTCAGTCCGCTCGTTAAAACGGTCCCCCTAGAAACAAAACCAGCACACCATGTTCCCACTGCGAGGGTGACACTATAAAAAAAACTCATAACAAACCGGCCATTATGAGTTAATATTCAGTTAATATCTGTAAAAGAGTGGAATATAAATTAAACTCAGACATAACAGGATTGTTTTTAACTAATAGCCTGTTTATGTTCTTCATATAACTTTATGATTACTGTGATTGAATCAGATATTCTGGTGACATCAATTAAATTTGCTGCAAGAAAGACTGTACCTAAACAAAAAAGACAAATCAAGAGAAAAAAAAGACTGATTAAGTGCATTTCGGAACACACACACACACACACACACACACACACACACACACACACACACTCATCAAGGGAAGTGTGAAGTGTGTTACGTGTTTCACTCAACATCTATAGGCTAAATAAAATGTGT
>JAOVVB010055524.1:0-14538 GCA_028570985.1 Heterobranchus longifilis
GTGTGTGTGTGTGTGTGTGTGTGTGTGTGTGTGTGTGTGTGTGTGTGTGTGTGTGTGCGTGTGTGTGTGTGTGTGTACTACGTAAACTGTATAAATGTGACCCAATTACTAATGGGCATTTTACAGAAGAGGTATTCATCAAAGTGCTATTTTTACAGTTCATTAACTCCATTTATTCAGCTGTGTTTTGTTATTAATCACAATTATTTGATTCATTTACAAGGATAATATATATCAGAATTTCTCCTGGAGGCCGCAGGTATCTCATCATCTAAATACTCATTCTGAGACTTTTCAGAAACAATTCTATAAGAAATAGTGTTATGATTAAGGATTACCGAAGAGTACTGACCGTACAAAATACTGAAATGTCAATCAAAAATATCAATAACACAGGTTATTTTGTACAACCAGACATGGACAGTATCCCCTCAAGGGTTTAATATCTTTTGAAAAAATACAAAAATAAATTTTCATGATGTTTAATCATGTACATTTTTATTCTATTTTCATTACATATATTTCCCCTATTTTGTTTCTTTCCGATCTCTCCGTTTTCATTTTTTGTGTCATGCATTTTATTTGTACTTGATAAAATATGATTTAGCAAAATACATATATTTTAAGTTGAGCGGAGGTCCACTGTATAAGGCCTCTGGCTTCTTGACCGCTCCTGCCACATCTGTTTTATTTCTCTCCTGCTTGTATTGTAGAGGCTATGTGCAAATAAAATAATAATTTACAGTTATGGTTATAAGCCATAAAATATATGTCTCAACTCATTCTCCCTCAACTAGCCTATATTCTAATGTGGCGCCAGATAAAATGTTATGTTGCTCTCTATTAAATTATTTCTTTAAATGTACAGTAGGTGCCAAAGAAAAGACATTGTTATAATCTATGGTGGACCTAATGGTCTCTGTGATTGTGTCTCTTAAAGCTTTGGCGCCATCTAGTGGACAAACACAGAACTGCTCTTGATGTTGTAGATTTCATAATCCATGAGTGCGTGGCCAAATCACCATGACAACATACGTGTGCAAAAAAAATAGAGTTCATAGGTCACAGTTGTGTGTGTGTTTGTGCCATGGTTTGTGCACGTGTGCTTATCCTCTCTCTCTCTCTTTTTTTTTTTTTTTTTTTTTGGACAGGACCACAAAGTGACAGATGGAGTCCTGCGATCAAGTCACGTTGCAAACCGCACGACCCAACTGCACTTTGCTTTTTCAGCATAAAAAAAAAAAAATGGGGAGGAAATGAAAATAATGCTGCAAAAAGCAACATAATCTCGCATGATGGACTACTGCTTTTTAAAAAGGGTCTCCTCCACTTTATGTGACATTACTGAATAAGGGGGGTTTGGAATCCTCTTTACGCGCCAAAAAGCGAACCATCACGAGCGCACTCGCCTTGACAACCGTCCCGCATCCGACACTAATCCACCAGTGTTTATTTTTAGAAGCTGTCGTCCGCTGCGTGCTGCTCTGGTTCAACACAGCCCATGTTCCTCCGGTCAATAATTCATATGTTTTAGGCCTGCAGACAGTAGCACAGTCTCACACACAGTCTCTCACACACAGTCTCTCACACAGTCTCTCACACACAGTCAGCAGAGCCACGGGACGCCAACACGCGCACAGGTGCACCCCAAAACCATGAGGCAGCAAAACACCCTGCAGAACAGCGACCAACCAGCCACATCCATGAGGTAAGGTGATATATTTATAATGATTTATTTATGGAAATATTGCTGTTTTGGTTGGGCTTTCATGAAGAAAACATGCTAGTGACCTGCTTGTTTTTTTTCAAAATGTACACTATTTTCAATGGAATTATCTGACCTGCAGTTACATGATACTTTTTTCTTTAATGTCTACAAAAATGTATAATCAGGTTTCCTCCTGCAGGGGTTTTATGCTGATTATAAAGGTGGTAAACGTCTTGTCATTAATTACAATTATATTGGATTAAAATCAACTGTAGGCCTATGTGATTGATCTTTGTGGAAAGGTGCTAACTCAGGTAGCAAAAACTTGGAAAACGCTTAAAATGCATTTGAACATTTTATCTGACAATGTCCAAGTGTTTCATCCAATTTTGGCTTTTTATCTTCGATTTAATTTCACTCAAAAAGTATTTGAGCCTTTTTGTGTTTCTTTCATCCTTATCTATTAGTTTGCCATCACTTTTATGTCATATTATTTTCTATATTTTTGTGAAATTGTAACATAAATCCACTGGGCTTTCTGCCTCTTGCTGCACTGCATATTATTTGTTATCTTTGTCATTTTCTGTGTTTTAAATTGTGCAAAAACAAAAATCTATCTTAAAGGTGCTGTATGTGCTGTATACATGTTCTGGTATCCAGTTCTCATCCAATCAGGAGAGAAGACTCCAGAAATGTCTTTTGTGTTTCCTGCAGAGCGGAGGGACCAAACACTCGTTATCAGCGATGGCTGTCTGAATGTAGAGCTATTTAACACTTAGTTTAACAAAGTGAAAATCACTTACAGCACCTTTAATGTCTTTCTATATGTAAATCACACTTGTCTTATTGGTCAAATGTGTGTTACAAATTAATAAATTAAGTTGCCTTGCTGTGCAGGAAGCCCTCCGGCTCTCAGAGAGCTCAGAGTCGGGGCCCCGTGACCACGGAGTACCAGGAGCGGTTTCTTCCTCCGAACTTTGTCGACACAACGCAGAAAAACCAGAGCGACGGCGTGAACACTTTTAGGTAAGACCTGAAGTTTTTGTCTTTGTCTAGAGCAGGCATGTCCAAAGTCTGGCCCCGGGGCCAACTGTGGCCCACGGCTTGTCTCTCAATATTTGTTAATCAAGCAAGTTATAGTAAAGTGGGCTACTATTCTATTTTTACTTGATCGTCATTGATAACTGAAAGCAGGGAATTGACAATTCACAAACTGACTGCAGTTTACTACAGTGTCCCATCTGTGATGCAATACAAATATTTGTTTTTTCAAAAAGTTGTAATGTTTTGATGAAAATTTGTAATATTTCAAGAAAAAACTCAACATTTTATGAGAAAAAAGTTGTAATGTTTTGAGAAAAAACTCACAACAAATCAAAACATAAGTTTTAAGCATATTTCATTGATTATCGGGATAATATCATGAATCACAATTATTTTGACCAGGATAATCGTGACAATTTCAATTAGGCACAGGACGATATAAAAATTAAAAATGTCACATCGTCCCGTGCCTAATTGAAATTTTCATGTCATCTTGATATTTCATAATTGAATTTCAGAGCTTCTGAAGATTTGCAAGAAAAGTTTGCTGTTATTGATTATTATAGTCGAACTACTGATTGAAGGACTAATATTATGGCACTAAAAATAAAATCCTTAGAGTATTGTATGCGATTTCTTTTTTTTTTTTTAACCCATGACGGCCCCCAGGTATTTTCACATTATCTGCCGTGGCCCTCAGACCCCTGGTCTCGACACGTCTCAGTGAAACTGTTGCTCTCACCTCTGAGGACTGTGTGCCTGAAGTGATGTCTGTGAGGGTCCATGATGCATTGCAGCTGGGGGCCACATGTCCAGGCTGCCCCAGGTGTGGTGGTGAAAGTCATTCTGGGAAATGTAGGAAGTTGGACACGACTCAAAATAATTCCTGAGATGCGTTGAACATCACTTTTTTTAGGTTAACACTTTATGTGTGAGAAAACTTAAGGTGTTTTGTGCAAATGGCCACAGGCCTGTAAATAAAAATGTACAGTTCTCACATCATTAAAGGCATACTATGCAGGAATTGTCGCTTACTGGCCCCTCCTCCCCGTCCCCCCAGATTCACTCTCGTTTTGGAACAAACTTTGTATTTTTGCTTTTTTTCCCGCCACACACTTCTAGTGCATCATAAGTGGGATTACTTTTGTATGAGTCTACAAATTGTTTTGTTTTTGTAAGAAAGTCCTGCACAGTGTACCTTTAACGTGTGTTTCAGATCCTTCTATGTGTCGCACAAATGGATAAGACATCCTCCGAAGGCCGTGCAGCCATCGTCGTCACCCAAAGTCCACCAGAGATGCGCCAGCGCTCCACACAATACTGTACGCTTCGCAGAGAGCCAGCTGCCATCCGAGGTGGAGGACTACACATCGGTGTACCAAAGTAAGCAATTTAAACATCAGTAGAGTCGTACATTGCAGAAATATAAAAACAAATACACACATCCTGATTCACTCTCGCTGTTTCTTATTTTCAGATGATTTCCAGGCATGGAAAGCGGACAGGCGGCAGCCGTACAAACTGGTCGACAACCTGAAAGTCAAACAAGGATTAGTCGCCACAAACAGCTCTTCTAAAGAAGGTCGCTCCCAGAAAAATTCTGTCCAAGTTGCAGCTGACTCTAAACCAGTGCCAGAGGTGCAAGAAGAACCAACGCCTTTTGAAAGCCTCACCAGCTACAGACATGATTACGTCACACATCCGGTGCAGCCGGTGACACGCAGGAAGAAGCTCACGCTCCCAGCCAAAGGGCTGCTGCCGTCAGAGCCCGCTGCTGCGTCCTGGGAGCCAAAGGTGGCGTGGGACGTAAACCAAGACGAAGTCAGCGAATTCTTTATGCAGGTCGAGACCCTGTCCCTTCAAGGCAAAGCTAAAGAATGCAGTCCAGCAGCAGATCACAGCGACCACCAGACCACCGCACGTGCACCCCAGGCGGCACACAAGTGCCCGCGCACAAAACTGGTGCTGCCATCGATGCAAAACACAGAGAAAACCGAGAAGCGCTTTCCCACCAAAGCATCAGCAGACGCTAAGCGTTACCTCGGGTAGTTTCTACCTTTACAGCAATTAAAATAAAAAAAATGGTACTGAGATTATGTAATGGCATCTATTTTTATACTATTAAGCACCTCACTGATACTCCTCCACACAGATCATTTCCAGAGTTATGTAAGCTACTTAACTGAAAGCTTTTCATATTCAGTTTGTGAAACTAGTTTTCAGAAGTTAGACAGCTGAAAGATATCAATAAATATATAAATAAATACAGGAATAAATTAATAGGAAAGTAAATAAATAAATGAATAAATACATGCTGAAATAAATAAATATAAAAGCTGATAATTAAACAGGATATGAATAAATAATGTCTCAAATTCACTTCTACATGTTTGTAGGCATATTTCTTTTATTTCTGTGTCTGTATGTTAATGAGGTAGAAGGTCTAAAGCTGGTTTAGTTAAAGAAGTGTCATCACCTCATTAACATACAGACACAGAAATAAATAAATGCACAAAAATGTAGAAATAAATTTAAGATATTTATTCATGCATGTCCCATTTGATCAACTTTTGTTTATTTATCCATGCATTTATCTATTTCCATATTTCTTCTTTTATTTAGGCATTTGTTTCTGTATTTCAGAATGTATTTATTGTTTTATTTATTCCTGTATTTATTCATATTTATTTATTTCAATATTTAGTTATTTATTCCTGTATTTATCAATACATTTATTTATGCATTTCCCTACTTATTTATTTATTCCTGTATTTATTTATTTATTTATACATACATACATTTATTATTATTTATTTATTACATTTTTTTGTAATAATCTGCTAGCCAGTAACTTTGTACATTTTGCACCAGAGTTTGAACGCTCAATAATTACAATAATTTATTGTAATAGTTGTTATGAAAATCATTTTTTTCCTCTCTCACACAGCACATCTGTGTTATAAATACCAAACAAATACTGTAATAATCAAATAATGACATTTTATTAAAAAAACAAAAAGGGCCATGACTTTTCCACGTCTTAACTGGGAGAACTTTCAAATCAATCATATTTACATCATATACAGAAGCTTTCTAAAAACAAACAAAAAAGCTATCAATTTAAAAGAAATGTTGCCAAAATGTTTATATGCATCGCTGCATTCCACATTGTCTTGGGCGCTCCAGTGCAAACAAAAAATAAGGGGACAACTAGTTTCCATTCAGTTCTCTTACAGCTCAAACTGTTCCCTTCAAATCACATCATGTTAAAGTTTTAAAAAGGTTAATTTAAAAACATGTAAAGTCCTCGGAGTTAAACGTGTGGTCGTCAGAAACTAGTTTCAGCTGCGGTCAGTCTTCTTGGAAACGGATGTGCTTATGAGCCTCCTTTGCCCGGGCAAGGATGATTTTTTCGGCTTTGGATATGAGCTGAAGTGTGACAAGAAAATAAAAAAAAAATTAGATGTGATAGCAAATAAACAAAGGGGTGGGGGGGGTGCTTTAAGTGTGGTGATAGTGTGTGACTGTGCGTGTGCGTTAGGTCCACATCCAAAAATAGATCAGAGTCAGGGTAAGCTGCTTACAAAAACATAATCCTAAATTTATTTTTTTACCATATGAAACAGTGTTTATGACGTCTGCATTGTCTGTCAGTGTCACAACTAAAGATTATATATCTTATTAATTTGGGTTTCTCATAGTTTTGCAGAGCGCTGATACAGCTTACAGTAGACAGCCTCTTGTTTACACATGGCGGTGCACAGTAACACGTATGTAAACGTATGTTTCTGTGTAAAAGCGTGCTCTCACCTTCTCTGTGCCTCGCTTCTTTTCCCTGGGACGATTCAGTTTGACTTGTCGGTCCACGAGGATCTTCTGCCAGTACCTTTGTTCGTGGTCACCTTTAAAAAGAGACTCATTATGTTCATATCGATCTACAGTCTTTTGAAAAGCACAGAACTTGAGACGAGCTGTCCCAATAAATTATTTTCGCCATCATCAATTATGAAAACCAGCGCAGTCATCCCACTGATAATTCTAGCCTGAAATAAGACGGTATACCTGAGAGAATCTCCAGCTTCCAGCTCTGCTCTTTCTGCAGCTCTGCTCTGGCGTCACTCACGGCTTTCGCGTCCTCCGGAGTGTGAAAACGGATGTGACCCTCAGCGTCTCCTTCCAAGGTGTCGATGTACGCCACCGGGGAGATCTTGCTCAGAGCATCCTACACGAAATAATCCACAAACAGCACAAATAAAACTTTGGTTAATAATATCACAGACCCACGTGTAATGAGACGTCACTGTCTTGTGCACAGATGCCTCACGTGGTAAATCCTGCATGAGGAACAGACTGAGTGCTGCTTGTTTGGTGACATATTTTCTAATCCCAATTTTTGCATTACAAAACCTGATTTCTTTCTTTGAATCCACAGGATTCAAATTCCTTCATTCTTTGATACGATGCTCTTGTTCCATCACGGAAACATATTTAAATTATTAAAAAGGGATTTCAGAAATGTGGACATCCAAACGACATATCCGTCAGTTTCAAAGAAAAGGTGATGGACTTTAATAAAAAAAGAAAAAATTAAGTAAAAGGAAGTAAAAACAGCCTTGACTTGAGTGTCACAACGTGAGAAGTAGTTTTTTTGTAATTATTTAATGATTTGATAGGCTTCTTACAGCTTAAGGCAAGTTAGATTTAAGACTTTTCAAGACTTTTCTACCGTCACTTTTGTACAATAACCGAATGTTGTTGGGAGATCGTCTGCTCTGAGCATCCCGGCTGGAAACAAAATATGTGTCGTTGGTTCCCGCTAACCTGATCTGCATGACGTTAACGTGAGAGGCATTCAGTTAATTATTTAAATAAAAATATATGTTACCAATTATTTTAACAGTTTACAGTGCAACGTCAAAAAAATAAAAAACAAAAAAATTCAGAAACTCTGACTTCCCATGTCTCAGCATTTTTAAGACTTTTGAAAGATTGATTTATGGCCTTATATTGAGATTAATGGATCCAGTTTAAGACTTTTTAAGGGTCTGCAGGAAAACACAGATGAAACAGATGAAACACAGATGAAACAGATGAAACACAGATGAAACACAGATGAAAACTGTAAGTGGCAGTCAGCAGAGTTATTGTGTACCTTGATGAACTTCCTCCCGGGCAGCGGTTTGTTGTCTGTGATCTTCATGATGACTCCGCTGGTGAACTGCGGTCCTTGGTTCGTCGCTTTCTCACTTTTCATACTTTTCTCAACTAAAAAGGAGAAAAAACACAAACCGGCATTATTACCTTAAACAGAACAGAAACTATATTACGATCAGCTGGTTATCATTAAGTTTGATGAGATGTTTTTGGAGGAATATTCAATATTGTTGAGAGGACATACTGTTGTTTTTTTTTAAAGTATCTTTTTCCACAAGAAATACATTTTTTTGCTAAAAATGTCAGGACAAAGACTTTAATTGAAGTTGGAAAATTGGACATTTCGGCATCCACTCTTTGTTTGTTTTTACATTATATCTTCACATCTTTTTGTTTTCAAAACGTGGGAATATAAAAAAACTGATTCATTTATGACCACTGCTTATGGATGGGAAAATAACAGATTTTATTGTGGATCACGATAAAAAAACACACAATAAGTTGATTGTTATCGGGATAATCGTGAATATCCTCATGAATTAACTAGTGTCCTATCTGTGATGCAATTTGTTTCTTAAAAAAGTCATAATATTTCGAGAAAAAAAATCATAATGCTTAGAGAAAAAAGTGGTAATGTTTCGCAAAAAAAGAAAATGTAAAGTAAAGTGTGTTTTAGTGGCGTTTTAAGAGTTTTAAGCACATTTCGTTGATTATCAGGTGAATTATTTTGGCCAGGATAATCGTGACAGGAGTTTTTCGTCCCATGCATACCCCTGATTTTAAGAAACAGTGTCTGGAATCACTGCAGACAGAACTCACGGTTTCCGTCCTGAGGATCAGTGTCCGTCTCCATCTGATCCTTGTGCTCCTTGAGATCGATCTTATTCATGCACTTCTTCAGGGACTTCATGCTGCGCTTCTGTAACGTCAGATACTCGTCCTTCAGCTGCAGCCACTCTTTCCTTCACGAGGACAAAGGAGGAACAACGACATCAGACGTCAGTGTGTTCGAGTCATTTCAGGGGTTTCACGTATTCATTCTTGTCGATACGTGAAGAAAATCTTACTTTGAGAGAACTCGCAGTGGGATGACTTCTTCCCCGATTTTCAGTTTCTCCTTGTGTTTCTTTTTTCTCTTCCTCTTTGCTTTAACGGTCGAATCATCTCGGTTTTCTTTCCCTTCCTCAACACCTCTCTCTGTGTCGCTTTTACTGGGTGGATCTAGAAATGGGAATAACACACTTGTGGTTTCATTGCTGTAAAAACGTATTTTGTGAAAAGAAAAAGAGAGTGAAAGGTGTCAGGTGAAATGTACTTGTATTTTCCCACTTACTAGTCTTTGTGACGTCTTTCTCTCCAGCTTCACTTTCACTCGTCTTCCTCATCTTCGATGGTACTTCACCTTCAGATCCCTCCGCCGTCTGTGACCGCCGTCTTTTTTTCTCCGGCAGTTTGTCCGGTATCTTCTGAGTGCCGGCGCCCTCCGATTCAAAATCCCCCGCTGCTGGACGCTTCCTCTTGTGCTCCGCCGGCTCCGTTTCCATCGCCGGCTCTTTGGCTTCTTCAGCAGGAGTCTGCACTGGAGCACCTTCTTTCTTCTTCTTCTTCTTTCGCTTTTTCTTCTCCTCTTCTTCACCTGCAGCACAGGAACGTCAAAACACGGGGATCAATACAACAGCAGATTATACAGGGCCCTATGAACGCAGACAGAATCATAGAATTTTATAATAAAAATGGAATCAACGGAAACACGTGGAATGTCGTCAAATTTCCCCAAATCAGGTTTTGTGTTGTTTGTATGATTGAATTTGTGCTCATTCAAAAATAGTGTAATTAAATTTTAAAACAGCTCAGTTATTTTTTTAAATAATGAAGATCTCTTTGTTTCCCTGGCAAAAAGGGGGAACAAATAACAATAAAAACAAAGTAAACAACAACAACAACAACAAAACATCGGTATTGGCATCTGCCCAGAACTTCAATCGGTGCATCCCTAATATTCATTACATTTTTTTTTTTTATATTTTCTTATTGGATTCTAGAAATTGTATTAATATAAAAGGATTAGACATTAATTTTGATGACAAAATGTGCTTAAATTGTAAAACACAGAATTCAGAAAAATTAAAATGTAAAAAAAACAATATGGGAGAATCTGGAAAAAAAAAATCAAAAAAGGATTTCATAGGGAGATAATTATGCAGCATCAGATTTCTCATGAGGTATTTTAAGTTCACAGGTGGAAGAGAGACGCAGAAATGTAAAAGAAAAGCTTTTTAATGAGTTGTACCTGACGGTGGATTGTCGGCTGGCAGAGGGATGGTCTTTCGACTTTTGGTCTTTGGGAAAATCCCGGGCTTCCTGGGAGCGTCTTCTGGAGGATTGTTGAGCATCTGTTTCAGAGATCAAGATTTTACATGAGTTTCCTTCCTGTTAAAAACAAACACTTTCAGAAAAGTGTGAAACATTAATAAGTCATCACCTCTATGGCTTTCTGTGCTTCTTCCTCTTTCTCAAATTCGATAAAAGCGAAACCCTTGGAGTCACCGGTGGACTTGTATCTGGGGATGCTCACATAAACCACATTCCCACATTTTGTGAACACTCTCTCTATCCAGGTGTGCGTCACATCCTTGGGCAAAAGTTCCTTTGTTGAAAGACAGAAAGAAAGAAAGAAAGAAAGAAAAAGAAAGAAAGAAAGGTGTTATTTTATGATCCAGGAGTATTCTTCATTCTGGCAGGCATTTGTCAAACTAACCAGCAACTCATTTTCACAAAAATACTTTCAAATAAAAAGCACTTTTTCAAACTGCATGATGGAAGGAATTTAAATTGAATATTAAACTTTCAGTCGGGATGGGACAATAATGGATTTTATCGTGGATCGCCATAAAAACTCACAATAAGTTGATCGTGGTGAATTTCCATTATCGGCATAATCGTGAATATCATGAATATCGTCACAAATTGACTGCAGTTTATTAGTGTCCTATCTGTGGTGCAATACAAATATTTGTTTCTTAAAAAAAAAGTCACCATGTTTCAAGAAAAAAGATGTAATATTATTTTTTTTTTTTTTTTTTTAAAAACACGATTTTATGAGACAAAAGTCAGAATGTTTCAAGAATATTTTTTAATTTTTAAACATATTTTGTTGATTATCAAGATAATATTGTGAATTGCAATTAGCCT
Organism: Heterobranchus longifilis; assembly: GCA_028570985.1. Lineage (NCBI taxonomy): Eukaryota > Metazoa > Chordata > Actinopteri > Siluriformes > Clariidae > Heterobranchus > Heterobranchus longifilis. Next base: position 11,099 of record JAOVVB010055524.1, read on the forward strand.
GATTGTGGGATCTGTTACAGCAGGAAATTGGTGGTGTGAATTATTTTTGTGCACTTATCTGTTTATAGTTTATAGAATAATGGCGATGATGCAGATGACAGCAGATTTATTCTGTCAGCTAGTTTGATTAAAATAATCATGTGGTGTTTTTACACATCACATATTCTATAAGGATGATACATAATTATTTAAAAAAGAAAAAGTATTCTGAGGAGGAAACATCAAACTTTATGGACACAAAGTAAATTAATATGTTGCATGATACAATTATTTCTTATTCCTGCAAATGTCGTCCAGATATTTCTGTGAAAATCTAATAAAAATAAGAAGATAAAACTCTTTTTACCACATAGATTGTGCGGCTGTCGACATCGTGTGGTATGTCTCCGATCGGAAGCTGCCGCCGTACTTTGTTTCCCTCGAGGTTAACCTGAAACAAAATTGCAACACATTTGTTTTTATTGTATTTATTTGACATCAGTTTGGAGCCACTTATAACTTCTTAAAATATTGAAACATTTTTCAAAATAAATCATAAAGTAGATTGATAGATTCACTTCACAGTACCTCAACTACAGATGAATTTTTCAGCGCTCTCGCAATCAGCTTGGTGTCGCTCGTCAACTTCTTCATCCGATTGAAGCTCGCCAGCACGGATATATCGACGTCTACAGACAAATACCACATTCAATACTAAATATCAAAACTTGCATCAATGGCTGATATGAATTAAGCATGGGACGATAGGAAGATTTTATGTCACGATTATCCTGGCCAAAATAATTGTGATTCACGATATTATCCCGATAATCATCGAAATATGATTACAACTCTTAAAACGGCACTAAAACACATTTACTTTACCTTACATTTTGCTTTGTTGGGACTTTTTACTCAAAACTTTACGACTTATTTTCTCAAAAAATTGCAACTTTTTTCTCGAAAAATTATGACATATTTCTCAAAAACATTTGACTATTTCTCTTAACTCTATGACAGTTTTTTTTTAAAGAAACAAATATTAGTATTGCATCACAGATAGCACACTGTAGTAAACTACATTCGTGAGGATATTCACGATATTCACGATTATCCCGATAATGGAAATTCACCACAATCAACTTATTGTGAGTGTTTTTTTCATCGTGATCCACAATAAAATCCATTATTGTCCCATCCCTAATATGAATGTAGTGGTGTATTATATTACATCCATCGTCTGTATCATCGATGAGTTTTTTGAGAAAGCGGTCTTTGTGAAGGTTGACATCTCCGAACCAGAACTCCACTTGCTTCTTCACATCACCCAGCAGCTGTTTGACGCGGGACCTCTTCTTTTTTTCCGTCTCCTTGTTCTTACTGTTGGGTTCTGCGGTACCAGCATCACAGGCTCCCCTCTCTGTGTCAATCATCCTGTGGGTGAGACTGCAGCACATAAGATAAGATACAATATACTTTATTGATCGCACAAACGGGGAAACTCACATGCTACAGCAGCTCAAAAGTTTAGAAAAGCAAAAGGAAACAAAGCCCAACTGTGTCTCTTTATCAGGGTTCCTACACATTTTCCATTTCAAAATTCCAGACTTTTCCAGACTCAAATTTTCAGACTTCTTGGTAGATTACGTAGAAAAAGACTTTGGCCCTTGCATATGGCTTACAATTGCAACCTCCCCATGTTTGAGATTTTGAACGATTTCACACAAAGTTTGCATCTAGCTTTCTTTTCAAATTTGGAATCCTACACCAACCAGGCTTTATATTTGGGATTGTCAAGCCAGCCCTCGGAAAACTTGCATTTATCCGTCCTGTCTGTGCAATCCACACTTAAGAATAAAGTTGGACGACGTTCCTCTGTCGAAGAGGAAGTAAACTAATTATTTTCTCATGACATACGTGCAGGGCTGTCACAATAACCGTAATATTACAATACAAGCCAACTGCAGGAGATGGCAAGCAACTGCCACACCCACTATGTTCACAATTTTCTTTTTTTCATGAGGCTAGGCCATTCTTGTTTTCACTTCAATGCGTGAATGGGGAAATAGTCTGGAAACACACATAGTTTCCCATACTCTTTTCTTTTTTTAATACTTATCCAGACCTGGAAATTATGAAAATCTAATTCCATACTTTTCCATACTCCATAGGAACCCTGCTTTATGTATAGCCTGCTTCCAAATCGCATGCTTTTTTTGTTTGTTTACTACGTACGTACTGCTGCAGCTGCCGTTAAAGTACACAATCAGTACGTTTACATGATGTTTGAAAAAAGTCGAATTATTGTATTAGTCATGCATGCAGTATGTATACAAATGGGACATGCTACTTCTTGACCATCATGCTCATATATGCTGTGCAGAGAATTGTGGGTCAGAATAGCCAGAAAAGCATGCATCCTGCAAAATGCTATAATACTATGTACTGGAACATACTAAATCTTGTTCTGGCATACTAAGTAGTATGCTAGTATGGCACCATATGAGAGTCACAAACTGGTGTTACTGGATTATGTCCTTAATTTACACAAAGTGAAATTCAGTTATTAGCTCCGCGAAACATGTAAATGGTTTGAATAGTATCAACAAATCAATAACTTTAATGCTAAAGTTAGTTCGTAAAACACCGTTTGTTTGATTGATTGATCCATTTAGCAACCCTTAATTACGTTATCAGTGCCAGCTGAGCTAACGTTACCTTTAGCAAACAATTGTTGAAGTGCAGTGCGTCAATTCGCGGGTTGTGACATTTAAAAAAATGTTGCAGTCACGACCAATGCATTTCAAAATACGTCAATCCTTCACTTAGCATTTAACTAACACAATGATTTACAGAACTCACCCAGTTTTAGACGATGAAACAGTCTAGTTTTACTTGCTGCACACACAAAATAACAGAAAACGAGGTAGCTTCTTAGCTAACTTCATATGAACGGCATTAGTTCGTTCAGTGAGATGTCGCACAAAAAAATCGTCACAGGGCAAGCAGTTTAAACAACTTCCGGTAAATTATTTCAAAATAAAATACCAAAAAGAGTCGTATGCATTTGGAGTTTCCACATTTTATTGACAATTGTGCAATAAATCTGATCAGATTTCATTAAAATATTACATTGCATATATAACAACAGAATGCACAAGAAATAGATGCATTGGTATTCGAAATTAAAATAAATAAATAAATACAAAAACAAATAAATATCATAAAGTGTCTCAATAAATAAACGTTTTAAATGGGCGATATTAAATAGTCTAAATAGTGTAACATTAATGTAACATTAAAATAGTTTCACATGCATGTGACAGGTTTGTGCTTTTATATGGAAGAGAAAAAACTTGAGAATTGCAAGAATGGAAAGCGTCACGTGGCCGGTTAGCTCAGTTGGTTAGAGCGTGGTGCTAATAACGCCAAGGTCGCGGGTTCGATCCCCGTACGGGCCA